>JAQFYP010000663.1:0-20747 GCA_034694865.1 Bilobella braunerae | reverse complement strand
GCTTCGGATTCGCTTTTTGTTTCTTCAGCGTTGATTTGTGCTTCTTTTGCTTTTTTGGCTAGATGCGCCTTCAGAACGGCCGCCATCTGCTCGGGAGTTGGACGCCGCGGTTCTGCCATCTTGAACTGGAACATTCGCAGAAAAAAAAACAGCTTTTGAACAAAAACAGTTCATAAATTGGCATATCGTTAAAATATTGTGCGAATTCAAGACTTGTACCAATTAGTGTAAAAACAAACTTACAAAAGTGTGCCGCAAAGGATGATGTCTGCTCCGGTTGACAGCTAAACGGGGAATGACATGAATTAGAACAGAATCATAAAAGTGAAAGAAAATCATTTTGAAATCGTATCTTAAAACAAACTTACTTTTTAAAATAATATTTAAAATTAAGAAACTTAAAAAAATAAAATAATTGAATTAAAAAAAAAATGAAAATACCTACTTGCCAAAAACGAGGTAACACAAAAATACGTCTGCTCCTGTTGACAGCTGCGAGGCGAATGACAGGAATTACGGCAAAATCATAAAAGGTAAAAACAAAATTACAAATTACAATTCAAGCGCAGTGCTTTAGTTCACTGCAAAACTTTCAATATGAAAATTGTTAATTGTTGCAATTAAAATTTCTGGGTCTGTTTCTGACAAATTTTCCTGTTGAAAAGGGTCTTTTTTCAAGAAAAGCTAGTAAGTTAGTTAATTTTTCCGATTTTAAATGTTATGTCCCCCATTGAGTGGCGGAACCCAGCAGCGGCGTGATTGCGATTGACAAATGTGTTGTTAGTTCAATTAGAAGTCTGGTACTTTTTAAGAAGCGTCTGATTTAACTGTTTTGAATTTTAAAGTTTGTTGTGTGAAACTTTAAACAAATTCAAACTTTTGAAAACCACATGTTCAAAACTTTTTTTTTGGAAAATTGTACGGATCCTCATATGCTAATAGTTTTAACTCGATTCCTAATCACCTCGACACTTGAGGAAACGAGTGAGCGACAGTGAGCCTACGTATTTGAGTGTTTCATGGCAAATTGCTAAAAATATTATTTAATTAATTTGCTTAAGTAGATCATTACCTCATAAAATGAAAGAACCCTTGGTGCTGGTGACCAATTTCTCAATTCAAGATGAGGCTCCTTCCCGAGAGATCACTTCTAAAGATGAAATAATGCAGGTAGACATGCAATTCCCTTGATTGAATAAAACAGTCTTGAGTGGTATAATTTTTTTCAAATTTGATCTAAGCAGAATCTAATCTAAGCTCTTCTTTTTAGAGCAAAACCACATGAAGCAAAATGAAATTGAAATTAGCGGAATCGTAAAGATAAATCCTTTAAAATCCAAAACGTAAGCGGTCAGAGATGCCATTAATTTTTTTCTAAGTTAAAAAAAAAAATTTGAAAAAAAAAAACTTTTCAAGAAGCTCAACTTTTATAATAGCAATAACATTTGTCTATTTATGTTTTTGAAGCGTGACGGTGCTTGAGTTTTAACATCGTGGAAGGCTAAAATTTGTTGTTAAACGGTTTTTGGGTGAGGTAGAGTTGGGGAAGTTGCGACCCGAAAACGAACGAATGAAGATCCACTATTTTCGTTTTAACTTAAATTCAATCAACCTTGAGTAGTAACTGTTTATTTTCCTTTAGTGAAGTAGCTAAAGCCGCGAAAAAAATATTTGAGCGCATATGCGGGATCTTTCAAAAATGTGTTCGTCCTGTTTTATTCTAAGTGGCAAGAAATCACACTCTTTTCACATAATAGTTGTACACAAATTGAGTTTAATTTAATTATACTTGTAATTGGTACGGTATTTCTTTTTGTTAATTTTCTCTATATAGTAGGTGAATTTGTTTGACATTTACTCATGTAAGATGATTGAACGCTTAAAACCAAGAAAATAAATTTGTTGTTATTTTTTTGTGAATAATTTTATTAAAAAAAAATCGATGCACACATTTAGCGCTGAATTTTTCATATACAGGTGAGTTTTTGTAACGATCCTCATACTACCATGGCTCATTTCACTACAAAAAAAAAGTGTCGGATGGAGGAAAATGAGACAAAAAATTCTCTTACTACTTTTATAGAGCCAAGATTGATTGATTGACTTAATGTTAAATTTCTCTCAAATGGGCATTTTTAAATGTTTTATTGGAAAAAAGAAATTCTCAAAAAGTAAAACTAAGAGAACGATATTCAAGACTTTTAGACATTCCAAACGTATCTAGGCCCTTAAGTGTCCTCAAAGAAATAAATCTATTTTACACAAATTAAAACTTCAGTTTTTTTAGTCTTGTTTTGTGTATGCAACCTTTACTTTATGCTTAACTTCAACACCCTACAATACTAGTTTTATAAAACAGTATGGAAAAAGCAGATTCTACAGTTTCGTTGCACCGGATTCTCCTGATCAGACGAAGCCAACTTTCTCTATAAGATTTCACTAATAAACGAAAGCAAATTAAGTTTATAATTAAAGTACAGAGCATTTCATAAAGTAGTTTTAATTTGAATTTCAATGTATTCACCAGCAAAGAGTAAGTATTGTGAAAAGTATCTTTTTATTTCAACTTTTAAATTAACTGCGAAATACTTTAATTTCTCTTCGAAAGCAACAATGTTGCATTTGTTGCATTTGAAAGTGAAACCGTTTCTATTTTCTAAATTCTAGTACAAACGATTTTTTTTTTAAATTACGGTGTATAATAATTTAATGAAAATATGAACACTAGAACTTCTGTTTTCCCATGGGTTCCAAGTCTTTAATAAAACGTTTTTTTTTTTTTCATTTTAAAAATAATTTAACGGAAAAATAATACTGTGCATCTCAACCATGAGACAAGCAGGAGGCTTTGAAGCTATGGAGTGGAAAACATCCTGATTTCGAATGTTTTGTAACTTTTCTTCCCAATATTTTTGTAATTGATCAAATTTTCGCGTTAAATACGGAAAATGTAGAACACTTTTTCTATTTTAATCATTATAAATCAATCGGTTATAATTTGATTTATTGTTAATTATTTTAATTACACAAATTCTTTGATTGAGAATTTACTAACTTCACTCTTGAATAATTTAAATATCTTGTCCATTTAATTTGTTATATTTTCCCCGTACCTTAAAGTTTTCCTGTAATTAATTAAGGTATCTTTCAAATCAACAACTAATTTGCGTCATTTCCCCAGGATTTCTTTGATATATTGAATGCCTATCTGTGGAGCTCGGCGATGAGTATGGGTTGGATGGAGCTATGGTGCAACCGTTACGCGCAAACAAAGGCAATTTCATCTGAACGGTAAATTTCATTTAGTTTTATTGCAGTTGGGCATTGAGGAAATATACAATGCAAATTGAAGAAGACTTAAATTTTCACAAAATTAAAATATGAGAGCGACGTACATTAGCCAAAGATAAGATGAAAACAGACAATTTAATTCAGCCGTGTATTTGTCCTAAGACGGGTTTGTTTGGCTAATGATAGCCCCAAGAAAATTGAATCTAAAGGTACGCTATTTGTATTTTTAATTTAAATTCAATTATCCTTCAATTAACTCTTAATTTTTTTTTAGTTGAGTAATTAAAGCGCCGTGTAAAAATGTTGTTTTTAGAAACTAATAGTTTTTAAATACTTTAGCTGTGTGGTTACGTTATTCCTATTCCTATAAATTCCTTTGAGAAATTAGAGAAATTTGATGACGGATGTACAGAGTGTTTCAAAAGTGTCTTCATGCTACTGAATTTCCTTCTAATTCGTAAGTAGTCACACTCGTCTGGGAAATGGGATTGAGTTAGGTTTGTGCAAACACGCCTGTCCTAGACGGATTTTATATTCTGGTTCCTCATGTCCTAGTACAGGCGTGTTTGGCTAGTCAACGGGCATTTTGGCACGTTGCACGTTTTAACTGAAGAGCCGCGCTTACACGAACTACCAACTCTACCGATTGAAGCTTGTAATTTTTTATAGTCGTACTTTTTTTTTATTAGAAAATGTGCGGTGCAAATGGCTGTGCGTGCGTGACAAATCAGATCAGCGCACGTGAGCGCAAAACTTCAAAAGCCGAATTTCATTAAAACGCAACCACACTTGTATCTCTCTTAGATGGGCATTTTTTAATATTCGGTGGGGGTTTCTGTGTATTTAAATTTACGCCGGGTTCTTCTAGTTGCTATCTTCTGGTTTAAAAGGTAAAGGAGCGTTATTTGACAATCAAATGTTCAAAGTTTTTCATTGTTTTCAAAGTCTAAAAAATGTCGCAAAAACATTTTTAAACCCTGTTCATGTGTACTGCGTCAGGACGACTATTTTGAATTTCAAGGTATGTTGCAAAAATTTAAGATCATCGTTTTTACAAAACCGTTTTTGTTTTTTAAGTGTCAACATCCTTGTTTCAGAAAAATTATGCAAACTTTGTGTTAGCACTCCTGATATCAACGAATGTGAAACGGATAATTTTTAACGCAGCTCAAGCCAATTTATTTAGCCAAGTCCTGTGTTTTTTATTGTTTAATTTTTTATTGTTTTTTAATAACCAGCGAATTTATGTGGAGCACGAAAACAACGGTGTCGGCAACCGTGGGTACGACCACACGTGCAATGGTTTCGAGCTCATCGACAAAACGTGCGTCAACGCAACAAATTTGACGTAGAAAATGGCGGGTGCGATCTGCAAAAACCGTTATTTTCTGCTGGAAGACGCAAGAACATGCAAAGGTTACAAAATTTACCTTTGATCTGTAAAATGTTCTAAAAATTTGTTCAAGATTGAAATTTTGAAAATAAAAAAAGTAATACTAATGTATTACTTTTTTTGAAGTTGTCTTTTAAAGCCGGTCAGTATTTTAAAAATTAAAAATTATAAGTTTAAAGTAAATTTTATTTTTTTTTAAAGCAATTTCCACAACATTTCTAAAATTTGTTCTAAATCAAGTTTTCAGCTAATCGCCTTGTTCTGAAAAATAACTTTCCTAGTTATATAAAAAGAAATAAAGAACTTTAAGTAAGCTTTACCTAAATGATTCTTTGTTGGCTTTATTCTGGTTGCTTAAATAATTAAAAATTGTATGACAAATACTATCGCTTGCTAGTAAATGTTTCTGCCATTGAAATCTCGTGCAATTTAAAAAAAAAATCAGAATTTTTAAACATTTCTTTTACAACTTTTCTTTTATAAAAAAGTCTGTTTTTTTAAATCGGTCGGCATTTTTTTTTTAAATTAAAAATTAAGCTTGTAGCGTCTTCTGATTACACGAAACCTAAAATCTTGCTTAAATCTGTCGTACAAATTTATACATTTTGGGTCCCATTTTTAAGTGGAGACTACCGTAGAAAGCCATTTGAAAGAATAATCATGATAGTTACCAAAATTTTGAAAAACATTTAGACGTTTGCACATTTTGCCAATTTTCCTCCTAAACTTTACGAAATTTTTGGGAAGGTATTCTGAACGTAATTAAATGTCGTTTTGATTTATAGCCGTAACTGTTACTAATTACTTCAAGAGTTAATTTTTAATTATTTTAACCTAATTTTCTAAACTAAATTGGAATTTTAATTATTATAATGCCTTAACTAATGTTGAACTTAATTGCGAGGTGATGAAATAATTAGTGATGTGAATTTCGTAACAAAACAGTGAAAGTTTTGCAATTGCAGAATGTACAATTTGTATAAATTACTAGAGTTCAATGACGTCTAAAGAGCGAAGCATTTTTTAACAGTTTGAATTCTTTTAAAGGGGAATTAATAGAATTGTTCGCTTGACATAAATGGACAAATGGAAATCAATTAAACTTGAATTGAACCATAAATGGACAAATCGCTTATCAGCGCTGCTCGTTTTCTTCTGCTCTGCGTCGGCGTTGTAAGGAATCCGTAGCGCATGCGCAATTTTTCAATTTCTATTTAAAAAATTTAAGTTACAAAATGTTTTAAGAAAATGGTAACTTTAGAAAAAATATTATGTTGTAAGGTAATGCCACCCGTAATTTTGGCAAACGAATAGCCTGAATAAGTCGATAACTAGCTTTGGAGACGGTGGTTAAGGTTTTTTATTTGAAAAATTCTAGTGTGAATCATGCTTTAATATTTTCGAACCGAATTGGTTCGAATTTACTGTAATTAATTCATAATTACAGTTATTAATTACAATTAATAATTAGTGATTACAATTAATTATTAAACTATAAATCATTCCAGGAATCGAATACCGACGACGATGAAAAGTACAGAGGGATTCTCAGCTTTCTGAGCGGCCTCAACACGCTCTATAACCTCGGCAACTCTTGGTCTTCTTCGGCAATCCTCAGAAACGCGAATGGGCCAAGGACGGTGTCCAGGTGACGACGCCGCGGCTCAACGGTCGTCCAGGCCTTGGCTTCATCCCCGATGTCACGAAAGGGATTGACACAATCCTCAAGGGCGTGTCCAGCGGAAACCTAGAGCAGGTCCTGGAAGGGTCATTCGTCTTCGCACCCAACGGTGTCCAGCTCGTCGCTGGAAACGTTCTGGACCGAGTGTTCATGTCCACACCGCGAACGGTGCCTCAGGCAAGCACCGCTGCCACCGTTCAGGTTCTGCAAATCTGCAACCACCAGTTCTCGGCCGCTCACCCACCAGGAAGCGCAGCTCGAACTCTGGAAAATCATCCAGGAGCACAGCAACAGATCACGGCGCTCAAGAATGGGCATGCGCAACAAGAATCGACTACGCAATCCAATAACTAATGCAAAAACTTGCACTTAAACTCTTGATTTAATTAATTGGTCAAAACGGCGGCCAGCGATTAAACTAAAGCAAGATAACTAGAAAATACTAGAAAATAGTTATTTCGTAAAAAAAACATACTGGCAAAAAAACAACTGCTGATTACTAAACACTAAATTCGAGATCACGATTGAGCAGCGTCGTAAAAAATCGTAATGTTAAGCTCTTGGCTCGTCATCAGGGGTAAAGGGTACGGCCCTCAAAGTCTCCAAGATGGCGTTGAATTTTGGGCGCTGATTCGGAGCGTAAAAACACTGATTTTTTGATCATTTCAACTATGAACTCTGGAGCGCTGATTTCGGGAAAAAAAAGTCCAAGCACGCTTTGCCTTCGAGCATTGCGTTACACACCTGTAAAAAAAATCGAAACTATTAAAACAAAACGAACAAGTATCCAGCGTCATTATGCTGCGCTACTAAACAAGATCATTGAAGAATTACATCAGTTAACAAGCATGCATTGCATGCATGCATTTTTAGAAAGAAAAACAAAACTTTTTAAGAAAAGTTTTTTTTTTAATTCTGAAATAACTTTTTTTCAGAATTTTTGTTCTTTTTCAGTTTTGAAAAGTTTTTTTTTAAGCTACCTCTATGTTCTCCTTGAGGGGTTCGAATGGAATATCCCCTTCTGACCACAACTCAAACAGTAAAATGCCCTAGGCCCAAACATCTAATTGACAAAAGAAGCACATAACATTAATTAATTGCCAGCAGTTAGTAACTTTTAATTAATTGATAGCAATTACTTAATTGACCGTCAATTAGCACATAAAAAAAACTTACTAGCACAATTTTAAGCCTTACCGCCAGGCCGCAACGGAGATGGAGGGAATTTTTCTCCTGGAATGTATTCCGGTGCATTCCAGCGCAAGCCTGTGATGGGTTTCACTGGAAGGGACTTTGGACGCCCACGGTTTCCGAACGGCTGTGTAAAAATCAAGCTTAAACGGTTTTAGGTGGAAGAAAAACAATTTCAACGGCGCTTACACGGTGGAGAACGCCCACTTCGTCTTCAACAGTGTGCAGAATGTAGGAGAGGCCAAAGTCACCAGTTTTGACGACATTGTGATTGGTGATGAAACAGTTTTTGGTATGGAGGTCACAGTGAATGAGAAGGCGCTGATGAAGGTAATCCATGCCTTTGGCCACGCCGTGTCGTGTCCAGAGATTCTAACAGATGAAGTTAATTAAACTTTAGTTAATTACTTAAGTTTAATTGAACACTGAATTAAGGACAGTTAGATCAATTACCTTAATTTATGGTTAAATCTTAAAGTTCATTTACATAATCCAATTTCACATTCCACTTCTTCCGTTCCCTAATGAACTTGAACATATCTCATTTTTCAGCGTACTCCAGCAACATCCAGGGGGAACTTTGTTTTAAACAGAAGCAAAACCAAGTGGTAAAAAAGCGCTGTTCATGTGTCAAACACCAATTCAACGATTTCCAATTATTTTCAAAAACATTTTTTTTAATTAATTCAACTATTAGAATTAATTAGAGCAAATTTCGGAGTTTTAGGTTAGGCTAGGTTAGTTAATTTAAATTTTTCCTTAATGAGTTTTATGAGTTTGAGTTTTTGAGCGTCTATGACTGTGAGCCTGATTTTGAATTTTCACCAGCATCAGCAGATCGGATCTCTCGTGTAAATTTAAGCAATTCTCAAAAAAAGGCAATAAAAAAGGGATTTAGTACTCTATTTGAAAAAAAAAGTTGTTTAAAAAAAGATTGCTCATCCTTGAATAATCAGGTCAAAATTAGTGGGTTTCAAACAGGTTTTTTAAAGTGCTAAAGCTTAGCGTCATCTGGACAAATTTCTTAAAATTCAATATGAGGAATATTTATCAGGTAGATATCAGAATATTTGTCAATTAATGATTTATACTAATAAGTAATGATGTTTTTGTTAACATCCAGCAGCGTTGAATTTTTATTGATTGAATTTTTTGATTGATAGTTAATTAGTTGTTAAGTTAGTTTTAATGTTACATAGGAACTTTAATAATTATAATTATTTTAACATAATATTCAAACTTTATTGGGATATTAATCATCCTAATGTCTCAGTTAGAGTTCAACTTAATTGCGATTTGGTAAAGATAGTGATACAAATTTTTTGTAACGGAAAAGTGAAAGTTTTGCAACATCTGCAATTTGTATGAATTACTTGGGGTCAATGACGCCTAAAATTCAGGAGATTTTTCATACAGTGTGAATACTGATCAGGCGGAATAGAGTTGTGCGCTTGACATAAAATGGCCAAATCGCTGATCAGCGCCGTCGTATTCCTTCTGCTCTGCCTCAGCGTGGTAAGGTTTCTTAGAGCATGCGCAGTTTTCTGTTTAAGTTTCAAAAGTTGAATTTAAAAAAATTAAAATAATGTAATTAATAATAACGCCACTCGAAATTTTAGTAGACGAAGGGCTTAAAAAATTTAGCTCGCAGGTTTGTCCTTTCTGCTTTTTCTATTTAATTTTTTCAATATTTTTTTTTAAGAAAATGTACAGTGAAATCTTTAAAAACTTGCAACCGGAAGTGCTGGAGTGTGAAATTAATTAAATAAACCTTCCGGTTTAGAAAATTACAATTTAAAAATACCTTTCAAAATTTCATTTTTCAAAATTACGATTTTCAAAATCATATTCATCAAAATTACGTTTTTCAAAATTTCAAATCGCTTGAAAGCGTCCTACTTTCCATTAACTGAGTACTGACGACAAGGAAAAGTACAGAGGGATTCTCAGCTTCCTGAGCGGCCTCAACACGCTCTCGACCCTCGTCAACTCACCTACAAACTCGTCAAACGTCAACTCGTCTACAAATTGCATGCGTGTTTAGTACCAGCATAGTCATTTTAATGCATTATTGTGCAAAAAGTTTGTTTGAAAATTTAAATTTAAATTATTTTTAAAGATTTAATATTTTGTATTTGTTTATTTACGGTAGTAGATAGTAGATCTCATTTTTGTCGACCTCATTATTGTTGACGTCATTTCTGTTGACCTCATTGATTTCACCTAATGACCTGTTAACCTTCTCAGCTGCTGTAGGGGTTGATGACCTCTACTCCAATGGACTTTCCTTGTGGACTCCAGTCGTCTCGACGTTTTGTCCAGCGTTTGCTTCCGTTGCTGTTTGAGGTTGGTGGTTGGTGGCGGAGTCGGTGAGCTTTGGTGGACGACTTCCTTGTAGGGAGAAAATCGTAGTTAGAATGATTTGGATTTTTCAGTGCATCTTCTAGCTTCGCTTTTTACTTTCCCAAGTTCCTATCTCTTACCGTTAATTACCGTTGTTCTGCGAAATTTTCTAAAATTTGGTCAAAATTGAACAATCTTGTTCTAAAGTTCTTGCCTTTTAATGCCGATGAGTATTTTTTAAACTTGAAAACTATAAGACTATATTCAATTTTAGCTTTTTTGTTCTAAATCAAGTTTTCAGCTAATCGCCTTGTTCTGAACAAACTTTCCTAAATTTCTGAAATATAAAAAGAACTTTGAATTTGAATAGAATTGAATTTGAAAAAAAGCATTTGAAAGATCTTTAATTATAGCTTGGTCAGCTTGCAGAAACAATTTAAAATTGTATGACTACTATTTCCGTTTGCTTGTAAATATTTATTGCACTTAAGTCTTCCGAAATTCTTGCTTTTCAAAATGTTAAATTTTAAGTATTATAAAAAAAATATTGTTTTCAATCGGTGTGTATTCTGTTAAAGGTAAACATTAAGCTTGTAGTGGCTTCTGTAGATTACTAAATAAATAATTAAATAATTATAAAATTATACAACTGCTCGCTCTTCTACTGGTAATATTTCTTCAACTACAAGTTTCTGCATTTCTGTTATTTAAACATTAAAATATGAGAATTTTTTAATTTTAGACTATTTTTTTTAAAAGATTGATAAACGAGTAAAAAAAGGCGAAGAGCGCTTCAATGACGCTTTGAAAATCTTCCTGATGGGGCTATGGAACTTTCTCACCAATTTATTAGATTCATTTTTGTACCTTAATCCAAAAGACCTTTTTAATAAAATTCTCTTAATCTTTATGATAATTTTGAATCTCACGGTTAAAGTTTTACAGTTTATTACCTTTTCTTATAATTTATATACTAAATCGCTGCCTCTTCCACTTACAAGGACATCGCGCGTCGCGATTCCTTCTGATTGACCTTAAACTTAGTAAACACGTTAAGCCAATCATAAAACTTATCCCCAATTTTTGTTTTTTCTCCATGGCCATAAATTTTGAAATTTTTTCGAAAAAACGATTTCGAGATGCCTGGTCCCCCATCTCAAAAATCTTAAAAAGTGAATTGTGAACATGGAAATTTGGACGTTTATATGCATATTTATTTTTGCGTACTTGGAAGAATTTATTAAAATACAATTAAAGCTCAAGATTCACTTTTTGAGATTTTAAACAGGGGGGAACACGTAAAATTTCAAATATTGCGTGTTCCATCCCATAAGGTTTTCCGGAACCATCTCAAAATCGTTTTTGGAAAAAATTTCAAACTTTATGGTCATGGAGAAAAAATAAAAATTGGGAGTCAGTTTTATGACTGGCTTAACACGTTTTCCAAGTTTCAGCTTAATCTGAAGGAATTACTACGCGCGGTGTGCTTGTTAGTTTTTTAACTTGGTTGTTTAGTTCATTGTCGTTAAAAGACTCTTGAATTATTCGGCCTATTTGCTATATCAAAGTGAGCCATTCCTCCATTACTGGTACTCTGGGTCAAGTAGGTAGGGTCAAAGGTCAATTATCTAAATGTCAGAGGTCAGAACGGATTTTCTAATTGGTTGATTTTTATTTCAGACCTTATTGTCTCAACGAAAAAAAACGTACTATCAGCGTTCTTTTCAAAGCTCGGCTCTATACGCCTTGTTGCGGTGTTCTAGGTTCTACTAATCAACAAACTATGTTTATTAACTAGGATTCAAGAGGGCGGAAAGAGGCTTTCTTTCCCTAGTCCCACAAAAATTTACCTGCACTCTAAACGCAAGACATGGGCAGCGTCCTTAATTTAAATCTTAAAATGAAATGTAATCCATAAAATAAAATTCCTCCTGTCCTAGGCCCGGCGTGTTTGGGTAGTCATATGTATTCACCCTATTATTCCGTCTTTATAGCCAAACTTGGTATGGATGGCTACGCATTATCAGCCTAACCTTAACTAAATGCTATTTATAATGTGTGGTGTGGGTCTACTGCTGAAAACTACTTTGTTTATAAATATGAAATCAAATTGATTGATTTATTTGATGTCGTTTAGTATCACACGCTTCCAGATCATAATACATCTTATTTATAAAATGTCGTTTTTTAGGGCCGTACTTTGATAGACGCGCGTAGATCCGAACCCTCAAAGTTGAATTGCGCTAAAGCACTAGAAAAAATTAAGGGAACGACGTAGACTTGCCAACGAGGAATTGAGAACAGAAAATTTAATTTAACGTCTATCTGTCTTAGAACGGCTTTGTTTAGCAAATGGTTTATATAGTCGACTCAAGATCGATTATATGCTAGTGTTTGAGTCATGGCACCGACCTTTTGTTCTGTATCACTTCGTGACCCGTTGTCAAAAAACACATCAATAACCTACCCGTGTTTTTTTACATGAAATAAGCCATGGAACTAAAAAAATTTAGTGGTGTTATGCATGGAAAGCGGTGGAAATTTCATAAATGGCATTTAATTAAAATTGAAAATTTTGGTAAAAAGCGTTTATATAATTATACTTTTTTTACTCTCAAAGCACTTAATTTACTTTTTTCTTTAATTAAATTACTTTTTCTTTATTTTATTAAGATATTTTTCTTGATTTGAAGGTAACTCTCCTAATTAGATTCGTCCGATTTTTAGATTAACTCTCTTATAATTCTTGACAAGTTATACAGCCGCTTTGCTTACTGTAGAGTCGTGCGAGCTTCATTGTAAGGAAGTTGATTTGTGATCGTCAAGCTTGTGCTCAAACTTAGCAAACCGAATTCATTTAAAATTCATTTCTGCTATTTTTTCTTCCGCAGTGTTTAGGTTGTCGCGCCGCTATATATGTCGTTAAAATTCATTTTAAAATTTTAAAGTTGAACGTTTTCGAAAATAAGCACAAACACATTAGTGGAAAAATCTGCTTCATCATATTTATTGAAGTTTGATCATTAAACTCAACAGTCGGAACTCCTCTTTTCAAAATTGACTTTTTTGTAACATTTTCCAAAGTACCAAAAAATTATGAAGAAAAGCTTCATATTGGAGCACAAATTCAACATGGCTTTACAGATTTAGAATTTTTTTTAAGCAAATAGATTTTTGCTAAATGTGTACTGCCGCATGTAAGGCAAACACTTGTGTGGCGTTGAGGAAAAACTATAAGGTGTAATAGTTTTTTTATTTCGATATGTCGAGTCTGGAAATAAAATTAGAAATAGAAACAACTTATGAATTTCAAAGTTTATCACTCCCGGACATTTTGGAATCATATCTATTATAACATTTGGTAAAGTTTTCGAAATTTTGAGAGGATTGAAAGGGCTCTAGTCGAGTTTTTACGGTAACTGAGTTGTGTGGTTTTATGGAAATTATTTGTTTCTACTTCAATGAAGAGCGTGTCCTTAAGGCTCACGCTCGCGTACACATCTCCGCGAGCATGCAGACAGGACACAGGACATTTTTAATTTGGAAAATTTAATTTGGGAAAGTGAGATCTTGATGGATGAGAAAAACCAAACGGAAGCATTTCTTATGTACAATACAAAGCGATTGGTTGGCATCCTTAAATCAACGTCGTACAAAAACATAATATTTAAAGGATACACATAATGAATTTTTTTTTCAGTTTTGCACGTTGTGACTTGACAAATTACGTGCAGGAGCAACAAATACAGAAGAAAGTACAGAACCTTTCATAAATTAGCTCAGAATTTTAATCCCATTATATAGTGTTCAAAAAATCTCAAACATATGCATGCTAATTTTTGAAATACAATGCGAAATATTTTAATTTCTTTTCAAGAGTGGCGCATCGAAGTTTTATATTAAATTTACTACTGCTTTCCTTTCGAAATTGTCTATTAAAACTGTATAGGTCAAAACACTGAGGTCAAATAGAAGTCATCTACCTGAAAATAATAAAGATATGCATAGTTTCGGCCTTGAGAATTCCATTTGTAAAAGTTCATGAGAATGGTCGAAAACTGGCCAAAAAAACTATCGATTTAAGAACTTTTTCCGCAACTTTCAAAATTCTCTTCAAAATTCGACTCAAAGTGTGTCCCGTGCGTTGGCCGTGGACCGCCCGACCCAGTGGGTATAAACGTAAACATCGTCAAATACACCAGGTAAACCAATTATTTTTAATACTTGTTCTAATAATACTTTAAAAAAATCTATAAAACAAACTTCAAAGAACATTTTTAATACGACTAAAATTGTTCAAATTACATCAGCGATAATACATATTCTTAAGCATCCAAGGTATTTTGCCAGTTTTTTTAAACCATTATTCAATTATTTTTTCAAGCCTCAGAATACGCCTGATCTAATTGGACACTTTTTTTTATTGAGTTAAAGAATGCACGGTATTTTTTTTAACACTTTTTTAATTTCAGGAAAGGGAATCGCGTCACACGGCGGAACGGTTACGCAATGGCCCTCTATGTATGTGAGCCTGATTTTGAATTTCCACCTGCATCGAAGGGCCCTCCGTATAAACTCGAGTAGTTTTCAAAACAACATTAAAACAAAGAGACTTAACAATTAGCACTCAATTTGAAAAAAAGTTTTTTAAATAGATTGCCCATACTTGATTAATTAGTACAAAATTACTGGGTTTCTAACAACGGAATTTTTTTTTCTAAAGATTAGCGTGGTATAGACTCATTTGTTATAAATCAATACGCAAAGTATATGTTGACTAGGTGGAAAACAGCTCCCGTACCGTTATTGCTACTTAATGTGTCTTTGAATAATTTAATCGTTTTTTTTTTAAATAAGAAGTATTCAATAAATTAAAAGTTAATTTTAATTATTTACACTAATTAGCGAAATAAAAATTTGCCATTTGATTTTTTATCAAATTACCGGTGTACCCCGCAAAAGTGGCAATTTCTTCCTCAAATTGACCTGTTCTAAACTGAAAAGTTTTGTTCAAATTAAAAAAAAAGATTGTGCTATCAAAATTTTGAATTCCAAGTCCACTTTTAAAAATCTGTCTGTGTTTTTTAAAAGTTAGAAAATGAGGTCGAAGCAATTTATGTAGTTTCTTTTTTGGGGATTTGTTCTGATTTAAAAAGAAAGTACGATCTTTCTAATTAATTCGAACACATTAATTTTAATTTGAAAAATTTGCTTTAATTTTCATTTTAAATTTGTGGCTCGTCGCCTGGCCCTAAATTAAGTTTGTTGCTATTTTATCTAAAAATATGTTCAAACTATCATTTAAAAAAAAACAATTTCTTTTTCCTAAAAAAAAGTGTTCTAAAAATGTACTGCTTCAACGACGCTTTAGAAATTGTTGCGACGTACTGTCGGACATTTTTCGGGTTTCGTTCTAGTTCGTTTGATGACAGCTATGATATTTTTTTAAATAATTTAATAGTTTCAAACAAAAATTGCAATTGACGTAAATAATTTACTTTACCCTCAGAGCGCTTAATTTATTAACTAATTAACGTTTCAGTTAATTTATTAACTTTTGCTTTTTAATTTATTCCAATTAGTTTAAGCCTTTTATGGTAAATCGAATGGTAAATAAAATGAGTGTTAACTTGGTTGTGTAGTAAATTGCCAATTTAAAAATACTCCATTCAGGAGTATTTTCTAGGAGCTCGACATCTTCACGGAGGGTTCCGATGTTCCACAATCAAGGACGACAAACTATGTTAATTAAACAGATATATTAGTTATTTGTTAGATGATTCCCACTGTGTCACTGCCAAAGTTCCAGAGACCGAGACAGTACAATATATTATTCGCAATAAGTAAAGGGATCCCTTTGGAAAATGCATCCGTAATAAGTAAATAGCCAAACAAACCAGTTCTAGAACAAGAGGATTTTAGTCTTCAAAAAAACGCAATAATAATAATTTTAATGGTAATTCAAATCAAATAGTCAACAAAATCTAAACTAATTACAATACTTAACAAGACTTAATTGTTAAATACTATTGACATAATGATCAATTATGTATACAGTGAGCGCCAGGGAAAAGAGAACACCCATGATTGTTTTCAAGTCAATTTTAAGAAATTTCAATTAATTTTCAAAAGCATGAAGTGTAAACGAAAATTAAACGAGCAACGGTATTGCTCTTGTTTTAAATTCAAGTTTAAAATCGAGCCAAAGGCTTTGCAAGCAAAATGCTTTCATGGCGTTGCAAAATGAAGGATTTTTTTACTTGTTGGTGTTCTCTTTTGGCTGGCGCTCATTGTATGCTTCAAAATGATACATTAAACAGTACAAACACCGTGAGATGAGCTTATTAGATTCACAATTGTAAACGCTTGAGACAAATATTGCTATATTATGATACAGCATATACATGGAAGATGCAACGAAGCGATGTGTTAGATCTGTCGACCTCTGATTGCATTCGTCGGAGCGGACATCTTGTAGACAGAGGACCTTTGTAACTTACCTTTAAAAGTAAAGGAGCGTTATTTGACATTCCCGCAGAGCGGATGGTCAACATGAAAGTAAGGGTAAGGATGTGGTAAGAATAAGGAGCTCATTAGCACGCATGTTGTCATCAAGCGGGCACAACAGACTTTCCGCAACATTCCGCTGTTTCACTGGCCTAGTCTACAGTCTACAAAGGGAGAGCACCAACCTGAAACAGGTACGGCTGTAGCTTTTGCCTGATAACCGCAGGTGACTCTATGCAAATGGGGGAATGGGAAACCTATCGGGTAATTTCCAAATACTCGATTTAAATTATATTATATTATATCTTGCATTATATCTTGCACTCAAAATTATCATTTATGGCTCTATTCTACAAGATAAAGTCAAGGAAGGTTTTCAAGTAAGATTTTTGGAAATCAATTGTTATGGATCCCACGGTAGACTTCAATAAAAATTGGAGTGAGCTACTGCACTGTTACGACTATGTTGGCCGCAGCCATGAATAGCATTTGTTTTCAATACACTGTCTTAACTATAGGTAGCCGCAGCAGTCTAGCGGTTAGTGTGCTGCACTCTCCACGCTCGTGGGTTCGAATTCTACGCCCGCCTCCGTCCTCATGTGTGTGGGTTTTCCACACACCTCGGCTCGAATTTTCGTGACGACATTGTCAATTCAATTCCACACGGTCCACTTCTTGTTGCACAAACCTATTTAAATTAACAGAACAAAATCCAATGCTTTAATTTATTAAATTACTTTAGTTTTAAATTTTTTGGTTTACTTTCAATTAGGTTAATTTAGTACTAAAGTCTAAACCTAATCTGTACCATAAAAACAGGCAGAATTATAGAATTTGATGCCGTTTTAAAAAAAATTCAGTTTTTATCCAACCACAATAATAACCTTATCCTTTTACTCACAAGGTTAAAAAATGCACTGTACTTTTCATACACTCTTTTAATTTCGAAACATGGAATTGCGTCACACCACGGAACGACTACACAATGGCCCTCTACGAATGTACTCTGTTTAAAGAAGAAGTTGTTTAAAAAAGTTGCCCATACTTAATTAATCAGGCCAAGATTATCGTATAGACAAATTTCTTAAAAATCAATATGCGAAACAGGTTAGTGAAATATTTCTTCAGTGTCGTTCTTGCCGCTTAGTTTGTTTTTGTATAACTTAATCATTTTTTATCAATACGATGCATTGAATAAATTAAAAGGAAATTAATTGTAATTAGTTTAATTATTTGAAATAATTAGCCCAATAACAATTTCCCATTTGAATTTTTTTTTTATCAATACGAAGCAGCGAATAAATTAAAAGTTAATTAATTGTCGTTGGTTTAGTTATTTACACTAATTAACAAAATTACAATGGCTGGTGCGACCGCGAGTGTGAGAATAACCATGAACGTTTACGGTGTTACCTGCAAAAATAGTTGCCATTTTCAACTGGACGATGCAAGTTCTTACGAAAATTTACGAAATTCACCATTGTCCGGGAGAATGTTCTAAAATTACTTACCTAATCGAGAATATAAAAGAAGTACTAACTTGTTTCAAAGTTGTTGTCTTTTAAAGCCGATCAATATTTTTTAAACTAAAAACGATACGTTTATAGTAAATTCTAGTTAGTACTTTTAATCCCAAAGTTTCTCAACAGTTTTCTGCTTTTCTCCTTGTTCTGAACAAACTTTTTTCCTAGTTTTCTAAAAAAAAAATCGAAATAACTTAAATTAAGCTTTGCTTAATAATCGTGGTAAGAGTTCAGTATGACCCCCCCCCCCCCACGAGAAAATTCACAATGTCATATGTCTAATCAACTCAGTTTTTTTGCGCTGATCACGAATATGCCGGTCCCTTGATGCACCGACCACTGGTTCAAAAGTTATAAGGGGTCAAAGTTCGAAACCTGTTAACTGAAACGAGTCAAAAAATGCAGTTTCCGCGGTGAGCGAAATTTTTTTTTGACTCGTTAATGTTTGTCCTTTGTGTATTCACTTAAAACCAACTTCTTAAAACCGAAACCGAGCTTTTAAAACCGAACCTTAAAAATAGAAGAAAATTGGTGGACTTTTGACCCCTTGTAACTTTTGATCCAGAGGTCGCTGCTTAAAACCAACATCATATTCTTGATCAGCGTTAAAAACTGAGTCGATTAGATATATGTCATACGCTGAGATTTAGAAATTAAATTTTTCCAGGGGGGTTCATACTGAATTAGACCCATAATTGTTTTTTAGCTGTAATCTGCTTGCATAAATGTTTGAAAATTGTATGATTACTATAAAAAAAAAATTTCCTCGTAAAAATTTCTACACAGAAATCTTCTGCAATTTTTGTTTTTCAAAGTTTTTCAACGTTACGTAATTCTTATCTTATGAAATTGTCTTCTTTTAAAAATCGGATTAATGCATTTTGTTCTAAATTTTGTTCAAAATTCTCATTTTATGTTTCGTGATAATTCTTGTTCTAAACAAGCTCTGCTGGTTTTTTTTAAATCCATTTTAGACCAGCTTTAACTAAGCTTACATAACATTATTAGCATTATCATGCTTGAATAAATCATAAAATTGTACAAATGCATGCTCTTCTGTTGGTAAAAATTACATCAATTACAATTGTCCACATTTCTGTTCTTCAAATGTTAAAAAATAAGAATTTTCGTTATTTAAAACTTTTAGTTTTAACAAAATTGAAAAAGGTTTCCAAAATAATCCAGAGCGCTTCAATGCCGAGTCGAAGATATTTTGGACGGGCTATCAAACTTTTCAACGTAATCACAGTTTCGTCTGTGTTAAAAATGATAGAAAATGTTTCTTATTTCTTTGTAGTTAAATTTTCATAATTCAAATTATGCAAAATAGTGTTAAAAAATACGTTTGAAAATTAATGAAAATGTATTTATGAAATTTTAATTTGACTCATTTACGCCAAATTAGTTTTTTAAGACTGAATTTAAAATTAGAATTTAAATTAACCTAACCAAATCCAATCTAATAATCTATTAAATAACTCTAGTCTCAATTATATTATTGAAAATATATACAATACAATTATATTAAGATGAAAACCTAATCTGTTTTAAAACAGTATGCAGAGTTTAGGAGTGTTACGCCGTTTACAAAATTTAATCTATGCAATAGCAACTTTTGCCATTTCAGTTAGGCTTTTCGAACACGATCTAATATTTGTGTGTACCCTAATTCCAGGTTGTTAATCCAGTTAATTCGAACTAATTAGATGTTTAGGATTAAGCATAGCATAACCTTTTTTTTATTTGTATAGGATGGTTGGCTACTTGTTCAAAAATTGTTTTTACTTTGTTATTTTTAAGCCTTTCAGTTGGACATGGAAAAAGCGCGACGTTTGAAAACGAAATTTTCATTTTCCCTTCAACAACAACACAAATAAGGGTCATTGACTTTCAAAACCTGAAAAATGCAGATTATCAGTCTTGAAAATTCCATTAGTGAAAATTTAGGAGAAAAGTCGAAAAATCTATGGAAGCGGGAAATATTCCGACTGATGAACTTTATCCGCCACTTTCACCTCGACTTTTCAAGATTTGGCAAACCTGCATCATCCGCGGGCTGTCCGCTCCGGTAGTTATAAATACAAATTTTGAGGTGCAGTAGAAGGGTATTAAATTATAAGCAGCACGTAGTTGTCCAATTTAAGTCGGTAAATGGGGTAGGGTAGCAAATGCTTCATGTTGAAGCGCGGCGCTAATTTGTAGATCGTCAACGTTGGTATCAACGTAGCTTCCTATTTGCTCCTTGTATCTTTGGCATTACTTTGTAACGGAGATGCTTCTTTGGCGTTTTTGGCTAAATACGCTTACAGAGCTTTGCTCCGACATCTGCTCCGAGGTTTGACGCCTTGGCTCTGCCTTCTTTCAACTGAATAGTTTTAAGTGAGGAGAACAAAGCATCTACTACTATTTGATAAAACCGGAAGCGTTCTTTACAAGTGGGATTTTCAAATATGTTGTATATTCTTAGCAACCCAGTCGAAGTAGCTGCACTAAAAAAACGTATGGCTAACAAGTTGTAAGGTTATGACAGTGACCTCCACTGCCCAGGCCTTAACTAAAGGAAAGAAGGGACAAACAAGTACTTTAAGGGGCTCTTTGGCCCAAGGCTGGGTTTGTTGGACCTATAAACCTTAACCTAATGCCTCTAGGGCTAATCTAAACCATATGGCCTAAGGCCTACTCTAACCTATGCCCTTAAGGGGCCTAAACATACTTAAGGCCTATGGCCGACAAAGGGAATGGGGGGAGCCTTAAGGGGAGAACCAATCCTGGTTCTGCACCATTCCTGGCGCCAGTGCCAATCCTGGCACTTGTGCCA
>JAQFYP010000662.1:0-20751 GCA_034694865.1 Bilobella braunerae | reverse complement strand
TCGCACACAGAATCATATGTTGAGCATATGTTGACCAGGCCTTAGGCGAATGTCAAATAGCATCGAAAAAAAAAATTTACTTAGAACAAAAACTACAAAAATTAAATGTCACACCGGTTTCAACCAACATTCTAACTAACTTTAGTTTGAAGTAAAAATTTACCCATTCCTCTAAAATTTTAATAATATTTACACAAATTGTACTCAAAAAAGTTTTATTTGCAGTTAATAATTTTGCCTTACAGAAATTAACCTAGATAACCAATATTGTCAACCTAATGCGAAACCGAATCTGATTTATTTACTGTAAACAGAAATAACAGCAATTGCCATTTAACTATTTTTAAGTATGGTAATTATATTCAGCTAATATTGAGTTGCTCACGACTCGTAGTCCGAGGGCTTAGGACCATAGTCCTAGCTTGGGTAGGTGCCGAGATCGAATCTCGGCAGCTGCACAAAAAAGTGTGTGATGTGGTAGTGGTGAGTGGAAGCGTGCAGTGGTTGAGGTTGTGGAGGGTGTGCTTGAGCCGGTATTCGTAGCGCGCTGATCGGCCTCTGCCTAAGCAGAGGCTCCTCGGTGGTCAAACCCACGATCAGTGTTCAGCAGAAAGCCCTTCGCCTCCACCCTCAGAACTTCCTAGTCAACTCACAGGCCGAGACCACCCTCCCCCACTCACTAGCACAAGGAATTAAGTTGGCCGGTCCATAGGCGAATGTCAAATAGCATAAAAAAAAAAGAAAGAAAAAAGTTCATATTGAGTTGCAAGATCTCTGAGTCTAAAAATTAATTAGCTGCAATTGTAATTAAGATTTTGATCATTTTAAATAACCTGCCCTGTTTGTCCAATTATTTATTCTAGGGTTCTAGAACCAATACATTTTTTCATGACCATGATTTTATTGTTCCTCTCATTAGTATCCTCCAAATACGTTAGTTGTTCCATCACAAATATTATAAATGTATTCTATTATTTGAACTAACTTTGAAAAAAAAACTATTTGAATTTATTACTAAATGTTAATTTTTTTTTCGCATGGACCCTACAAACTTATTGTCAGCAAATGACCGTAGGGTACTCATTAGTTCTTTCATTTTGGCGTATACAATCATTGGTCAGTCAAGTGTTCATATACTTGTACAGGGTTTGGTTCTAGCAATGAGACAAGGAAGGATTGAAAAAAAAAACACGATAGCAATACATTATGTTTGTTTGCTTTCTTCTAAAAAAAACGCAAACTATTGTTTGTTAGAAATTGGATAGTCTTCGGTGTAAATGAATCGGTTGTTTGCGATGACTGAATTATACTCGGCGATTTTGTACTATAAAATAAATAGGTTAATGTTAAACACTCCCAAAAGAGGGCGGTCTGATCTGGCTCATCTTTGAACTTGAGTCCTTACATTGACTTTTGCTCAACCTTCTATGCTAATCCAACGTTACCTGCTCATCATCGGTTTTGAGTTAATAAATACAAAAATTAATTTTTTTTCTAATTGTAGTTTTGGACCATTAATTTGATTTTGAGAATATGGTGTGTTTTAGTTACAATACTCCTCCCTATTCAAACAAACATTGCGAAGTGAGAAACATAAAAACATAATGGCTGAAAGGGGAGGCGTTCGTTCGTCACAACCTCCCCTAATTTTTCGAAGCCTGTCAATCATGAACTAAAGGGAATAGTACAATAGAGGTTGCTCACTAACCAATATTAAACTGGAAAAAGATCGATTAAAAAGTTCTTGGCTATAGCAATCTATTTAATTGTTGGAAGTTCCCCGGAGAGATTCATTTTGCCTAATCTAAATCACTACTTGTAGAAGGTAAGTAAAATTGTAACCCAATAATTTCTTTTTCTTAATGCTAATTCATTCCGAAGCAAAGAGAGCTTAGAGCTACTACAGCAGCTTGTAGGCTTTTAAGATTTAAGGCTTAAGATTTATTCTGGTGCAATAGAAGTAATTTTTTTTTGTTAGAAATAAGCTTAAGTATTTGAAAATAAGACTTACAAATTACTTGCATAACTTATCTGGACGAAAATATTTTAAAATAGTTTTACAAACAAAGTTAGTTTAATGAATTTAGAATTTATAACATATGTGGCACAAAAAAAACGAATAGAAAAATAAATTCCTACAAAACAAAAAGTGTGGGCGTTTGGAGGTAGCTTCGCAAGACAAATTCAAATTCAACTTTAATGGCTCCCCTCCCTATTTTGCTTTAGCGCTGAAATCCATCGTGTGAAGGGTTAAAGTTTAATAGAAACACAGCTTTCCTACTGCTGTCGCAGCTAGAAAAACCTCCCAACCACCCATGACGTGTAGTTCATTATCAAAAAAGTTGCAACAGAGTTGGGTAGATGCCGCTTGATGTCATTTAGTTTTGATTCAGGAAACGTAATCCGTAACTGGCACTTTGCGTTCAATTGTCCATAAGCTATAAGGGAAATCGATTCAAACTTAAAAAATATTAAAATTTTTATGAGCAACTCAAATAGTCAAATTTTGGTTTTTGTGAACTTTGCCATCACCACAACATACAGTTACTGATCTTATTTGTCTAATGTAAAATTGGAATGCGACTTCAATTGATAAATACTGCATTTGCAACTATAAACAACTCCGGAGCAACGCGTCAATATCGTTTAAAATACTTTAAAGGCGGACAATTTGCTTTGCCTTACAATAATTTAATTGCAAGATCCGGCCCAGTTCAAGTTTATTTTTGTTTGACCCCAAGTGAGCCCCTTGGGGGTCAAAGGTCAACAATTTCATTCTATGAAGACGTAAAAAATGATCCTTCCCAAAGTTGTTCCTCTTGTAAAGAGGAACAACATTTATATTGGTCAACTTTTCTCCCCCCAACGACCCCCAAATTGAACCCTTAACCTCAAAGTGACCTTTCAGGGTTAAACCTCACATTTGCTTGAAAAAAAAAAAGCTATGAGGGTCCCGATGACCCTAAAGCTCCCTTCACCCGGAAATGACCCCTTTGACTCCAAAATTACCTTTCAAGGTCAAACCCTACTTTTCCATGAAACAAAAAGTTATGATGGTCCCGATGGTCCCGAGTGTCTTTCAATCTTCAATCTCAAATGGCCCCTAGACCTAGAAATGAAAGAAAGCTGAAACATGTTGAAAGAAACAAATTGAACCCATATATATATATATAATATCACTAAATATAGTTACAATTAAATGATTTAAAGTAAAGTTTTGACATCTCCAGTATACTGAATTTATAACAATACAACACCTAATTATTTTTAATAGAAACATGAAAACAATACTGACTATTTTATTTGGTGCGTTGTTTCTGGATTCAAACGGTTACGCTACTTTCTTTCGCAAGAACTCGCCGACTAACAAATTGGAACAAAACAACGCAAAATTTTCTATTTCTGCCGATGAACCTGTGGAGGACGCGGAACTTATTAGGCGTTTGGTTTTTAATCACAGACCCGTATCAGACTTGCCAATAGAAATAGTACCGCACGTAAGAGAGCCAAGAAAATACGGGAATCTATATTGCATAGGACCTGACTTTAGGGCATTTGTATATCAATTAGTCCAATAGTCCATTAGTTTTCTCTGCTTTAAATTTAAAAAAAAAAATATTTAAAGGACAAAAAAGCAAAAATGCTTGCAGCAGCTTTTCAAAATACAACGGATTATGACGTCGAAGACTTAGAAGTCGGATACGATTTACTATTGTTCTTCATGCCCGTATCTACAAAACTGCCTTACCAGCATGGAGCGAAAAAACTCAACGACATTTTGACAAAACATGTAAGTATGTAATTTTGAATTGTTTGCATTGAGTTGCACGCGCGCACGTTTGCACGTTTTGCCTTAAATTCTAAGGTGTGTGTGCAGGTTTTATATTACGGTTAATAATTTTCGCGTATTGCAAATCAGTATTATGAAAAAAGTGACCATTTACCTTAAGAAACACTTAGTAAGTGACTAGATGTTTTCTTTTGTTGACCACTTACTAGTTCAAAAATTGTAAATTAGAAAATCTACAAAGAAGCAAATATAAAAAACAGTTCTCCGGTATATTTGGCTAAAAAATCGTGTAAACTCTGCAAGAACTGTACTACATAGTAGATTTAATACTTACGGTTGTCAGACTGACCTGTTATAATTCACCATAGCAATCGCATATGTGTGTGCATAACGGTTGCACAAAAACTCTCATTCATCAAACCCAGATTCAAAGTGGGGCATTCAATATACGCAAAAAAAAAATTTGTTTTAAAAATTAAATATGTGAACAATTGTTGAAATAAGTGACCCTTAACCATTCCCCCATTTTCTTAAACATTTTTAGTTTTTGGGTTTTTTGCTAGTATTTTTATAGGTTTGGTTTTTGATTAAAATTCTGCTAATTGTACGTTATAACTGCAAAATCAAAATGATTTAATTTAGCAATGAGTTTGTTTTTATAGGAACAAAAACCGTTCAATCGAGATAACTGCACAATTTCAATATCGGGCCTCTCCAGCGAAAGCTATAGAAGCATGCTGATTGATGTTGGAGATGGTATACCGTTTGCAGAGGGTTCTGCTGGAAGATTATATAAAGGTAAATAGTCTCATATTATCTCCTAAAATTTTCCAAAGTTTCTCTAAATTAATATATATTAAGAAAAGATGTAGAGGTTTATAATTAGATTTAACTGTAGAGCAATACGTAAATTAAGACAAATTAAAACTAACAATTACATTACAAACATTAGGTGTCAGTGAGAATGGGATAGTTGTCGCGGTGAAAGTGGTAAGATGCGAATTATGAAACTTATGACAAAAAAAATATATTGAGATTTTTTCTTCTAATGGTACTATCATAGGCCCTGACTGACGAAGCAATAGTGCAAACAGTTTCTGAAGTTGCCATATTGAATAAGTTGGGGAAACGAGGTATTTCAGTGGATGTATTCACGTATAATTGATTTTTAATACTGTAACGCTGCACCCCGGGAGCAAGCCGAACTTTTAGCGACATAGCGGCTCGACGGTGGGTTGATGCTCTCAACGGTAAAGGTGGGGCGCGACACTGCTTGCAAAGGGCAAGGAACAACAACGCTTGACCTGACCACCGACTAAAATAACGACGACTGTTTATTGGCGAAAGTAAGGGTGACATGGTCAAATGGTCACACTGGTGCAATGAAGGCTCGACTAAGACTAGGGGACGTATGGACAAGGGCCAAATGTGGACTAAATAATGGGCACCTCTATTTATAAATGTATTTCAGACTTGACAAACAACTCAAAGAAAAGGACATGAAAGAAATCCTATCGCTACTGACTAAAACTAACTCAAACACACGCCTGACATAACATATTGTGTGACTACGACTAACTAACTCTATGGTGTCATGGGTACGGCGTCCTTGATGTCATCGACATGTTGACCGTGAATATTTTGATTCTTGCTTTTCAGACGAACTTCTTGAACTGGTTACTAGCGGTTACATTACTACGGCAAATGAGAACCGGAAGCTGGAATTTCTCAAGCAAAGTGACAAAAAATACTATGCAATGGTGACAAAATTAGAAGGTCTAAATATTTTGGATCTTCTCTATTTTTCCGGGGGTAAATTTTCCCTCAAAACGTCTGTGCAAATTATTTTGCTCGTGGTAAGTTGTCAACTAATTGATTAATAAGGATGTGTGGTTCTCTTACTCTAAATTTAAGTTAGCTAGCATTCATAAATGCCAATAAAAGATTTTCTAACCGCATTAAATTTTTTGTTACATAGGTGTATTTTCATCATTAATTTTGTTTCCTGAACCGCTTCAAAAAAGTGAACAAAATTTTTGTTACTAAATTCTGAACTTTCCATTTAAACTAAAACAGGGTATTATTATGCGAAGACATAACCTAGCCTTATATTTATATTTGCTATCTTTAGACAAAATTGGAGTTAGAAATGCCTGGAAAACGGTTTTATTTCTTTCTTTTTTGCCTTGAAAACGAAAATCTACTTCCGAAAAAGTATTATATTTAATAATGACAAATATGAAGGAAACAAAAATTTGTTACAGTTTGAAAAATGAAAAATGCGGTGCCTACGTTGTAGCTAAAGATAAGCTTACTGTGTTACAGCTACCAATTGTTGAAAATTTGCACATTAACTTACACACCATTCACTTGGATCTCAAGCCGAAAAATTTTGTAATTGGGCTCGATGACCTTGTACACGGAAATATTGTCAAATTTAAACTAATTGATTTCGGATTAGCAAAAAGAGCTAGAAATAAGGACGAAAATCCCAAAAGCAGTAGTATTTTGGGCACTTTTAGATACATGAGCCCATTCATACAGAATAGGAGTGGTAAAAACTTTTTGGATTAAAAAACGAGCAACAGCATTTCAAAGTGGTCTATTCTTTCAGCTCCAGACTTTCGAGACGACATCTTTTCAATATGCGCCATGTTCACGCTCTTTAGGCTTGGGTCCTTGCCTTGGGATACGATTCACCAACCACCCGACAATTTAAATACCGATACAGTAAAATCCAGTGGGAATACAATGGACGAGAAGAAAAAAACGGATACAAGTAAAGGAAAGGCAAGGCAAAACGATGTAAACGTAAAACCCGAAAAAGGAAAAACGGTGAACGAGGCCGATGCTGAAGTCGAGAGAGGAGGAAGTAGTAATTACGATGAGGGTGGCTCTGTAAGGTTGATAGAAGACCACAAGACGCCAAGTACAGAGGAGGAGGCGAAGGTGAGGGATCCAGCTGAATCTACTCGTAAAGATGTACCTGATAACTCAAATACAGAGAAAAGCAAAATCGAAGAAGATGCATTCAAATTTGAGCTTCTTAATCAAGCTATATTAGCAGCCAAGGAAGAATATTTTAAAAGTCCTTACAAATATGAACCAAGTAAGGAAAACTTTTACATAAACATTAAAAACACAACTGATTTATATTTCAAATATATGGAATTCATCCACAGTCAGAATTGTTTATTGGTATTTTGAGGTGCTTATAATCCACTCAATTTATTAAGTGTCAATTTTATGACGGTATTTCTTAGTTAGCCGATAGCGTGCGTAAAAAAACGAGTTTAGTACGTTACATTAAATTCGGTTTACAAAATTTTCTTAAAAACAGAATAAGGGGTAATGTAGTGCTGCGCAGCAACGCTTATTTCCTATTAAAATTTAAATGTAGGTCAGTAACTAGCCAAAATAGCTGGTTACAAGGCAGGAGAACCCAGAGGTTAAAATGAAAAAATTCTCCTGTCATCAGACAGGCTTGCTTCACTAAATCTATAAAAAAAAAAAAAAAATACGCATGTCTACTAGCGCATTGCCAATTGTAAAATAAATCAAATTATATACGCAAGGTGACCTTGTTTGAAATGTCAAAATTCCCATGCTTTTTAGACATTTTACAACTTATTCCGTCTTAAAAATGTTATATTCAATTGTAGTGGAACTCGAATTGTTTCTGGACTACGCATTGAAGATGAAACTTGATGACGTCCCGGAATATGACTACCTGTACCACATATTGAATGGCTTATATAGCCGAATGGGATACAAGGAGGAGGATAAAAATGTATATGATTGGAACATTAAGCTAAACAAGGTATACAAAAGGATAAGGTCCTATTTAGACCTTACTAGGTTCTACTTGGCATGGTGATGAAGTTTTTGTTTTAAATAATGCGCTTTTTTGATTGACTCAAAAAAAACTGTTACGATATGCTAACACTATTTAAACTATTCTTAGGTAAAACCTGGCAAAGACTTGATTGGCCTACATTTAGGTCATGCAACAACAAGTGCAGGCCCCGAAGACGAAGGGTCGTTGGAAACTTCAGCATTTGTACTAAAAGCTTATTATGCAGATATTTACGAAAAGATCAGTGAGCTACGATCCAATCTGCGCAAGTTGGAGATAGATGACAAGGTAATACTTCTTATGCGAATTTAGAAGAAGTAAAATTTTAAAGTAAAAAATTTACATAGAACAGTAGCTACCCCTCTTTCCAAACCACCTACAATTTGTCACCCATGTGACAACACATAAGTCTACGATATGTAAAAACAATCTTACAATCATGGGCGTGTGACTCTTCCTCCTACATGTCACCCCCAAAACCAAAAAATCGGAGTTGTCGTTGTTTTTTTTTCAGTTTTGCGTGAAACGAAAAGTTATAATTTTCTCGAATACCCAGGCTACCCTTCCCCGCCCCCACAACCCTAAGGCCCCGTAATGACCTCAAACCAAAAATAGTTTTTTTTGTGCTTTTTCCTAATTTTACATGAAATGAAAAGCTATTATAATAGTACCAATGACAAGTTGATTCCTTATTTTTTCCTCGAAGAAATAATTATTTCATTCATTTATTTATATTTACTTTTTTTCCCTAACTAACTGACCTCCAAGACCAAAAAATCGGTGTTTGCGGGTTCTTATTTGTGAAACTTGTTTGCAATAGTTGACTTCGCTACTTACGTTACGTGCATTTGCAACGGTTTATTATTAATCAAAATTTAGCCAAGTGTGGGTATCCCACATTGGCTTACTTGCGAGACCCTTATTTTATGTCCATTTCTGCAGTTCTGCCGTACCGTATAACTTTTGTCATATCAAATATTCGTCGTTTCTTAAATTTTTTTGTACTTCTAAAATAGTCTTCTGAACTTACCCTGATGACCCAATTTTTGAACTTGTCCTCACTTCTCCTCACTTGTCCTCGTGACCCCTAGAAAAATTATCCCTCAAACAGATTTGGAAAAAGTCAAATCGTTAAGGAGTTATGGCGTAAACGGCAGACAGACTGAGTCTTCCCATAAAACAGCTAGACGCTACTTCATAACAATAATGATAGAATAAATAAGCCCGGTATTATAATGGAGTATTTACTGTAAAACAAATACAAGTTAAGTTTTTTAGTTTCATTTTAATGATGCCGGTTTCGCCAAATTATAACAACATTTTGCTATTTTCTATAAATGAGTTAAACGTATTTTTAAAGCTCACTGCTGAAGCAGACGTATACCACTCTAAGTATGGTATTGGAGAGCGAATCAAAGTGGAAGATGGACGGTTAACAGCGACGGTGCGGGTTTCTCGAGCACAGATGAAGGATATCTATAAAAAAATTTACACTTGACTGTAATTCACTGGAGTCTGAGGCTAGTTTTTTTCTAATTAAAGCGTACATGTGCATGAATAAGATAACTTTAGCTTACAAATTTAAATTCTCTATTGAGTTCAAAATTTTCCTTCATTCCAGAAAAATTAATGGTTTTGTCAATTTCTTAGTTCTAATTTTGAATAGTTGCTAGTATGTCTCATAAGAGACATGTATCTCACAAACTGTTCAACGTTTCCAGTAAAAACTTTTGTTTAAAGCTCATAAACAACTCATACACAAACTTAGCTAATTTTGATATGTTTTCTGAATAGTTAAGGAATAAGGAGCTCAGACGCATTGGATTTGGGTGCACAGTAATTGGTTTGAGCAACGCCTCAGTCGAGTATCTCTTCGTGATGATCCTTGAGGATGATTATTTGTTTGCAGCATTTTTAAATTTTGGGAGAGGGGTGAAACGCTTTGTTGCAAAAGCTCCTGAGGTTTGTTAAGTATAATTACCACTAATTACCTTATTGCTACAATGTTATTAATAATATTTCAAGCTGATGAAAAAGGCAGCGGAGTATGCAGATGCTGCAGCCAATAGAAAATCAACGGATATGCCACCTGATACACACAGAGCTGTTATTTTTTCCTATCCAACCAGAAGCAAGTCAAGGAAAAACGCGGTTGAAGCCAGAATGAGTAGGTTGTGGGACAGTGAAAAGAGAATTGTGAGTTCCGCCTTCCATAGTATTGACACCAAATGATCATTTTCTCATCACAAATAATGAATTCCACTTTTGTAGCTAAAGGATATTGACGTATTCAGAGTTGCGTACGCAAAAGTTGAAACTCCAGATTCCGTATATGTGGCTTATGTAACCAAGACATTCTACGAAGTGGGATTAGACTACGCAAATTATTTTCGAAAAAATTTGGCGCCCTTAAGGTTTCGGGCTGATGTAAGTCGTTACTTTTTTTGTTGCAACTTATATTTGAAACGCGGTGGGCTTTAAGCATGAGCACGAAACAATTGCGCTTTTGTACCTTGCTAAGAATTTAAATGCTTTCTACGAACCAAAAGCTCTCTTGTTTTTTTTTATTGTTTCTAATTAATTGAAGACAAGTTAAACAAGCCCGTTTTTGGAAGGATTACATTAAAGAGACACCTGTGTCAAATTAGCATGCCTAAATTTGCATTTTTTTTTATTTAAGCCTAGGAAGACGTAGATTGAATGAATGGTCCCTTCTCTTATGTCGGGCTTGTTTTACATTCTAACTAAAAAAAATGAGAAAACTATTATGCAAGATATGTTGAGATAAAATTAGCAACTAATCAAGTTTAAGTTCTAATATAGGATTATAACTTGCAGAATGTAGATAAATGAAATAATGTTGTGAGCACATTTTAAATTTTACACATTATAGTTAAGTTCAAAAACACCTGGATCTAACGCAAGTGCAAAGAAAATTGGACAAAGCCTCGAAGATGCTGCGATTGGAGCAATAATGGGACTCGGGTTTCACAATGTAAGTGAAAAAATATATTTAACCAAATCAATTTAAATTATGTTTAAATAATTTTTAACAAAAAAAAAACGAATAACTTTATGATTAGCTACGGGATCCAAGGTTCTGTTACGTGCGGTTGAAGTCAGAAAATGCTCCTGATGACTTGATTAAAGTCGAAGCCTTTTTGGATGAATGCACAAATGAATACATAGAACCATTTGGTAAACGTGATCCGCCGGCAGAGGTAATGTGTGATGCATAATTTAAAGTTAAAATGAGAAACAAAAAGCTTATTGATTTCAATCACTTTTACAGTTAAATCTATGAAACATTTTTTGTAACTTTATTTTTAATTTGTAAAATTTTAAAAAATAAGTCACTTCCAATTAATCTAGGTTGTGGCATCCGTTGATCGTTCGACAGAATGGGTAGTGAAGGGAAGTGTAGCAGCTCGTGAGGCTGTTGACCCCAACACATGTCAACTTATCGCATCTGTACTAGAAATAAAATCTGAAGAAATCGTTGGGAACTTGTCAGAAACGATACGACAAAAATATAAAGAAAATGGGTTACATGAACAGGTCAGTTCAATTCAACTATAAAGTTGAATATTTTTTGCCAGCAGTTTTTTTTGTTAAAATTGGATTTAATTTACAATCCATTCAACTCGCTTTGTTGTTTGAATTCAAATTTGATTTCAGGTCAAAAACAAAATCACAGGCGACGTGCTTTACGTTATGTTCGGGTACGGAGTACTACAAAATAATTCCATACAAATCATGATTCACTTCCACATGTCATACAAGCGGGCGTTTGAGCTATTTAATTTCTACCGTCAAGTAAAAAACCAATCTCTGCTAAAAATTTATCCTCAGGTACCCATTTTTATACGTTATTTTCTGCACTTTCTATAATAACTCCACTCAAGTAGGTTAACATAAATTGTTTTAAACAATCACCATTTTTTTTAAAATAGCTTTATACATTTTATTTTATACAAAGCATACACCATCGATATGAAGAAATGAATTAAAATAATAAGTAATAAAAAAATGGTTACTCATTAATCTTAATTAAGGGAAATTTCTGTTGATGAAGCAATGTTATAACTCTTGAAATGTTTAATACTACATTTCAAATTATCAGGCGAGAGAATGTTACAACATTTTAAAACAATTATGTTGTTAAAATAACTCAACTTGTTTTTAGCAAGCAATATTACAAGACCAGTACAAGCTTGTAAACGTTATGGGAGGCATCGTTGAAGTCAAGCAGCTGAAAGTGTTGCCGGTGAAAATCATGGACACAACTGTACGCGGAATTTATGGAGCTATAGAGATACCGTCAGATAAAAGAGTGGGATTGGATGATGCATTTTACGAATTTGCAACAAGAATAACGCAAGATGAAGAGGTAAGGTGCACGTTTTAACATGCCAAAAAATCTCAAACAAAATTTGTGCATCGTCTGTAACGACTGTGAATTAGTGAGATATGGGAGATACTAGAAAAAATATGCCTGCAAATGTAAACTCCAGATATCAATTTGTTAATGTGGTTTTGGGGAACTGAATAACATTATTTCATAAGAGTCTTTTCAGAATTTCAAGACGGCATTTAGAAACACGTAGGTTTTGCTACAATTCTGCAACATCAAAGTAATAATAACATCCCGTTTAATATAGTTTTAATCTACAGAAGATCCTTCCTATTTTAATTCCAATGACTAAGGGGACTTTGCTAACTTAAACATACCAATTAACAACAAAATAGCAACATTCAAACAATATTAGTGAGAGCGATTGACTTCATTGGATGAAACTGTAAATCTACCTTCCTCTTCCAGGCAATGAAAATACAGGCAAGCGCCGTTGAAGCAGGTTTTCTGTCATTGGAGGACGAAAGTTTTATTCACGTAATGATCGTATTCATTGAAGACCAATCACTCATGAAAAAATATGCAAATAAATTGGGCATTAAATTAACCTAACATAAACCTTAGCTAAAACACAAATCTAAAAAAAGGTTATACACCGTATAACTAGTAATTGCAAAATGTGGATTTCTGTAAATTTAATGCATAACTATGTTTAAAGTACGGAGATAATCTATTAATTCAAATAAAGTCATTTAAACAGGATACCTGTTCCAGCAGCCATTATCCATGGGATGATGCAGCATGGTAGGTTTATTAATCAATCAATCAATTAAAATGCCATTAAAGTACCTTATACTCAACATAATGCTTATGGCTACTTTACACCCAGGAAACAAACAATTAGTTAAGTGGTTAAATTTACTGGTAATCCATTAAACTGAACTTTTTCAATCAGTGTATTCTGCAATATTCTGTTGTCTAAATACAGTACAAAGTAGAAAAAAGGCGGCTACATGTAATACATCTTTAAGCCACACCAAATATGTAGTAAATATTTATATTCTTGGATGTCGGGAAACTATTCAAACTTACTCTGATGATGTTGATGTCATTTTATTTAATATAGGCTAGCCCAAGCATAATTTTTTGATAAAAGTTGAAAATAAAAAAGTTAAAGGAGCGTTATTTGACACTCTCGCAGAGCGGATGATCAACATGAAAGGAAGGGTAGGGATCTGGTAGGAATAAGGAGCTCATTAGCATAGATGCTGTCATAAAGCGGACAAAACGGACCTGTCAAGCGGACCGCTTTTTTGCCGTCCTAAAGCACAAAAGCCAAGGACACAAACCTGATATGAGGCTGTAGCTTTCGCCTGATATCCGCAGGTGACTCTATGCAAATGAGGGTTATCTTTAGGATTACCTCAAGGCTATTTGGAAACCTATCAGGTCATTTTTTATCCTTTGTCTCTGTATGCCTAGTTTACGGAGACACGAGCAAAAACAATGTCAGAGACAAGGTAATTCTTTTAAGGGGAAAAACCGTAAAAGACGTTCTTGTGGCTAATCAATAGATTTGAACCCCCGCACAGTGTATTGTTTTTACTTGTTTATAACAGCGGCATACGTCGCTAGGGATAAGAAAATGGCTCCCCTTAAACTATGAGGAGTTTTTCATTAGTAAAATTCAATTCAGCATTTCCGGAATTTTTAAATTATTATAGTTGCGGTTGTGTGTAATTCCGAAATTTTCCTATTCACAAAAACTCTCTTCAAAATTTCCCATAGATTTTTAGTATTTTAAAAAAGTATTTTACCCTAAAGACTAGATAAACAAGCCAGAAATAGACAAGGAGGGCCCAGAATTGAAAATGAAAATCGTCATATCCTAGGACGGGCTTGGTGGTATATTGAAGATAACTTTAGTTGAAGAATGTGTAGGAGGAGTCACCCCCACGTGGGCTAGCTTGAGGGAAAAGTGAATTTAAAATGGTTCGGGGGGGGGCTGTTAGTCGCGACAACCCCCGTGGGGTAACTTCCTCTGCACGCCTCAGCCTATAAAACGAAATTGTAGTCAGCTTTCTGGCAACAGCCGCATGAAGTTTTGAGGATGCCACTCTTTGAAATAGAATTTTGCAGAACGTCAGTGTGTAAAGGGTCAGGGCCAATTAGTGCTCTATTTTATACCAAAGGTGTGACCAAAGGTAAAAATACCAAAGGTGACACTCCATGAGGATTCAAAGTTCAAATTTTAAATTCTGAACCTCCTGCCTAAAAAAATCCAGCGCATGGAGATTTTGAGACAATTTGCCCTTTATATCACCAAAAAGAGGTCATTTTCAGAAGCAAAATTAGATGACTTACGGAGCACAAACAAGTAGTAGGCAAGGCCTGCAACTCTCAGAAAAATCCAAAATTTGGCCAAAACACTTGTTTTGGTAAATAATGGAATGCAAATTTTTAATTTTTGTCTATGGTCACAATTGCGCCCAAAATTCAAAAAAATTTATTTTCAACACTTGTATTAAAAAGCGTATGGGAATTTACCCACGATTTCTCGAGTTTCATATGGTCCCCCCTTCGCGATTTCCTAAATTTGCTTCACGTAACAATATAGAAAACTCGAATTTCATAGAAACTTGTATGCACATATCAAACACCATAATTGCATCAAGAATTTCTATTCGGAAATTGAAAACTTCAATTTTGGTGTTAACGTCAAAGAGTCAAATTACATTAAAATTTAACGTATTTTAACTATAATTTTACCAAAATTCCGGATTATATTTGTTTGATGTTTTCTACTTATTTTCCAAGCAAAAATGTGTGAAATTGAGAGGTTATGTTTGCAGCAAATAGTACGATTTTAAGTTTTGTGAAGCAAATTAAGAGAATGGCAAAGGAGGACCACATGAACCTCGAGAAATCGTGGGTAAATTCCGATAAACTTTTCAATACAAGTGTTGAAAATCAATTTTTTTTGAATTTCGTGCGCGATTGGGGCCAAAAAAAATTAAAAATTTGCATTCCATTATTCACTAAAACAAGTGTTTTGGCCAGATTTGGGATTTTTCTGAGAGTTGCAGGCCTTGCCTACTACTTGTAAGTCGTACTCAAACAGTCTTCGGAATGACTTCAAGTTAATTTGATATTGAAACCTTGCTAATTTTTCCAGAGTGAATGCTTTCCGGAACAAATGGCACTTGCGTGCAAATTTCTTTTGTTGATTTTCGATACCAAGCTATTCCCCTGTCGTATCAATGGCAAAAACAATCCACTGTGCATCGTTCTCATGTTGGCTAGTGGAGAGAGGCTGAAGTTCTAACCACTCGGCTAACCCGGCAAAAAGAAGGCAAGAAGCAAGAAGGCCAGTTGCTTACCGATGGTTAACACTATAAGAATTCTTATACATAAACACTTCAATAGATTAATTGTGGAAATTTTGCCTACTACACTGCTTTAACCCAGTCGCAGGCGTAGCGGGTCTCAAAGTCAATTGGTTAGCTTGTGCGTCTACAGATTCACAATCCTGAAGCGATTGCACGGTCTCATCAGTTTTAAAGCACTGTCCCAAAGTTTGAATCTAATTTCCGGTAATTTCCGTCCTATCAAAACAATTAAGTTACTTTACTGAGGGTTAATTTGCGTTTAACTGCAACAGTGTAAATACTCTGCCAAAAACTGGATGTACAAGTTTAGCGCCGCTCCCAACTAGGTCACTTGTCAGGCAACCATGACGCAAGCTTTTTGCTTCTAAAAATGTCTAGGTCTTTTTGATACCGAGATTTTTAGTGGAGTTTATAACAGGGCGGATGTACAGGTGTCCATGTAAATACTTACTCCGCTATCCAGGTTCGTCGAATGAACGCATATGTCAGATTCCACGAAATGAATGATATTGGAAGACGAATCTAAAAAAACTCGGAGAGATTTTTTTTTGCTAAAAGCAAAACGTGATAGCGTGATTTTGAAACTAAATCAATGCTAAAAGCTGTTTCTAATAAAATACAAATTTTGATCACTGAATTTATGAATACCTGTGTCTAAAATACCGAAAAGTTCTATCAGTTTAAATTAGTACGGCGAAATAGTTGGCAATGCTGGCTTAGTGGTTAAGAGCATCCGTATCTCTCCACTATCCAGCATATCCGGCGTATTTTCAAACTGCTAGGGCAGTGATGAACTAATTTTGTTAAGCTACTGACTCATGACTCAATTGACCCCTGCACCCTTCACCATTGTCCCAATACCAATCACCCCTATTTGTTCTTAAGAGTAGAACATGATACTTGGTTACGTGTGTTTGTGCCACATTCAATAATACAATTAAACAACTTTCCTATCCTGTTATACTCACTAGGCGGGATGTTAAAAATTTAAATTATTTGCAAAAGACCTAGTAAGCCACTTGAATTTGAATTCAAACAGGTAGCAACGTCTCATTATTTCTGGATACAGCTCTCGATTGGATAAGTGGAGTCGCTTGTGAAATTGGTTTTAAGATTAAATAATTTCTCTAGAGTGTAAGATCCTTTTATGAATTCTTTTTCTGAAATTTTAATACATGAGTTATTGTTTTTGTGCCGCACTCGAGGTCAATAAATGTGGCAAAAATCAACGTAAGTTCCTCTAGCAGTACAATACTTGTTATAAGTCGATTTAGAGTTCAATTTCATTTCCCAAGTCAGATGCAGTAGTATCTACTAGATGCCAACCACGGAAAATATCTATAGATGAGGTGTGGTTGTTGTTACATGGTAGATTGTATTGTTGAGCACTGTTGGGCTCAGAAATTAAGCATTAAAATAAACTGAGCATTAAGTTTAATAACTTTCAACAAAATATAATGAACAACAAAAAAGTACAGCGCATGCGCAGGTTTCTGAGAAGACAATTTTTCTTAATTTTGTACCTAAGAAAAAGTTTATGTCGTTGTTGATTTTGTGGTTTTCAAGCGATAGCATTCAATTGCGCTCGTGGCTGTGGCTGATTAGGCTAATTAAAAAGGCCTCACACCTCCACTTCATCAATCACTCCGCAATTGGGTCTTGTTTAATAGAAATGATTAAAGGAGGATTTATAAAATCGTTATGGCTGTTTGGTTGTAATTGATATATAATTGTAAAATTAGATTATAAGTTAATAACAATTTCTTGGAAACTCTCAGTGTGTCTAATTTACCGTTTACTTTGTATTTCAAATTGAAATCAACATGCAATCTTTTTTTCTTAAAGATTGATTGATTTATTTAATCATTGATTAGAATTCAATTAACACATACATTCTTGATAAACTACATCCCATTATAATGTGGTCTTCCTGTAGCACATCTTAAATTACTTAAATACTATTAATTATCCTATAAATAACCCTAGATTGACATTCACCTAACTAACTAGTCTTTTTTTTATGTTTTTTTTTTTTTTTGTACATTTTAACTTATTCTTTTTTGTTCTATGATTAACAGTTCTTTTAACCTATTTTTAAATTTTTGAAAGTTCTTCTCATTGTTTAAATCTTTAAACTTATTCCAGAATAGTACAGCTTTGAATTGAAAGAACGTGCAGTAGTATCTACTAGTATCTTTTACAGTTAATTGAAGGTAAGCTTTTTAAAGGTAAGCTCTTTGGGTAATGTATTCAATAAATAATTTTTTGTATAATTTTGATAGTTAGTATTTAATAATTTTTTGCATCGTGTTTTATTGATTAGACATTCTTGGATTGTATCAATCTCCATGATCGATGTAAACTATCCATTCAGATTGTATTTTAATTATATATTAAACTCTACAGTTTGTGGTGGTCCTTGTACTGCTCAAGGGGACATTGGTGCCTTCGCTAATCGTTGGACGTGACCTTGAAAATATTTTGTACTTTGGATGGTTTCTCAACCACACTTCGGCAGCGTCCCTTCAAAAATATAGGAAGGAAAATTTACATAAAATGTACTCTGAAGTCCCTGGCGTTCAAGACTTTTTCAATGAAGTGCATCCCGGTCAAGATCCCTTGACTTTTTTTTATATTATGATTTGCTACAACCCCCTGCAGGCATCGGCCTATGGGGCTCGAGGGAGCGCTGTAGCCACCCACTAGGGGGCGGGGGATCCCTATGATGATCCCTTGACTTACTTTGTCAAACCATTGGACTCTGTAACAAGGGCTTACGACCCTTTATACCATATTACAGCCAAGTACTGCGGCGGTGGAGCTGCCGACTGTAGCAACTACTACGACACAGCTCGAGCGTCCCTTGGGAAACGGTTCCAAACACACCTCATTGGCTTCTTCTTGACAAAAAGAACCTACAGTTTACGTATTCACCTCACTCCTGAACAAGCCTCTTTGTTTAAACCTGATGAGGATGTAAAGCGGATGCAGTTTGACATTATTAGTTGGTTCGCAGATGACAATTTTCCGGGAATCGAATTTGTGTCACAAAAACTTTGACCTTAGGCCAGTAGCCTCAAGGGCTCATGCCACAATTGGATGTGCTCAGGAAGTCTCCGCTGTTCAAACAGGGTTTGATCTTCCCACGATACTTGCATACGAAGAAACCTCAGACGCTCAAACCTAATTAGGCTTTTCTACAAAGACAATATTACAAACACGGCATTTGTGATTTATCCATTGGAAAAACTGGTGGTTGAAACTAAATTTGAAGCGTTTGACAAAATAACTCAAATGAACTAAATACGCTGGAAGCTGTTCCGCCCAGTTTTTTTAATGATGCATATAAAACTTGCCTGAAAACTTTAATATTGACTACAATAATCAATTGTGCAAGAGATATTAAACTATTTAATCAAGCCCGAGTAACTATTTCCAAAATAGCTTCCGGTAAAAGTATAGTATTTAATATTGTTAATATAGTTATTATATAGTTACTAGTTTTAACTATACCATACTATAGTTATAGTATAGTAAATTGCAATTTGCAAAAATGATAAAAATCGTAGTCACTCTGAAGTACCTTTACTGAAATTTTACTTCCATTTCACCCCCCGTTGAAGGGTGGAGGGGTCTAAATTCCGAAAAAATGCTGTTTGGAAAGGATTATCTTAAAAACGCATTATACGATTTGGACAAATTTGTTGTAGACATGATCATAATCATAAATTTCATACGAATTATAATGTCGCTTTTTGAGTTATTCCGTGCTTCCCAGTAGCACCTGCGCAGTTGATTATTCAACAGTTTGTTTAAATTCAAAACCATGTTGGGAATACAGCAATGTTCTTTTGAAACGGTCAGAATTGCATTTGTTTAGCTGATTTGAGTTGTATTTTATGTATGCAATTTCCCTTCATTTTTCTAAAAAATTTTGCAATGTCACTTAGGAGTTAAATTTAACTGTGCAAGTGCTACTAGGAAGCGCGGTATTGATAACGACACAGGTACACTTACAAGGGGCTTTCGACGAAAACCCTCTAAGTAGAATTTTAGAATAGAATTTTAGGAATTGAGTTAAGTGTAATGTGAATTTAATTTCAAGCTATAGAAAATCTTGACGTCACCCCTGCAACTTTTCATAAGTCATTGTATTGTGCAGCAGTGCAGCATGTTTATAAACTAGCCAATTCCAACTCACAATTAGTATCAAAGCGTTCAAAGCGTATGCAGGCCTTTTTGTGTCATTCATTACATATTTCAATTTTTTTTATTATGATTTGCAAGTTTATAAATTTTATGTCTATTGAATTATAGAGAAGTTCTGGGGCCCTGAAGGCCATCATGATTTTCTATATTTTGAGATACAATTCACACTGCAGTTAATTCATCAACTCCTAAAATTGCAGAAACAAAGTCCTAGATATGGTTTTGGTTGGTGTGTAAAGGAGTGACCGAAATATGCCTTTTTAGCGCATGCTCGGCTTCAGCCTCACTATTCTAATGCATAAGTAGTGAGCTCCATCTTACAAACATATGGTTTTGTTTGATGGACCCTTGTAACGGTGCAAGTACCCTTAGCGAAATAACTTTTTAAGGACGGCCTTAGGATTTGTCTAAAGATTATTTTAAGACCGAATTTGCCCAAAATTGGTGAACGCTTTTGGAGATATTGGTTTCCAAATATTGCAATTTTTCAGCCCCCAATAGGCCCCAGCAGGGGGGTCAAGGAGTCATACGCATGTAGCATTTTGTGACTTCCTCGACAAATGCCTATCAAATTTACAGGTTTTAGAAATAGCTACTCCCGTCCTAACACGTTACTATCCTTATTGGTCCCCTTTAAGTTCCTTGGCCTGAGGTTCTAATTTTTCAATTAGAGCGTTAGTTTTTGTGATTAATCAAGTAGAAACTTAAATTTAAAAATTAAAATAAGGGTATTATTGTCTTCCTACGTCTTTGAATCCATATTGGAGCGAAAAATTGAATAAGGGGAGGCATCAATTATATACAAATTTGCATTTCGAAGCACAGGAGACATTTACATTAATTTGATAGGTAATAAAACGTTCAACGGAACTATTTTTCCTTAAATTCTTAACAAATACACGATTTGCAAATTTTTAGTTTTTTTTATTTAAAGTCTACGTTTTATAACTTTAGAATAAATCAGGATCTTATTTGTACAGATTATTTCAAAAGTAGTTAGCTAAAGTGCGTTTTTAAGACATCCCGAGTAACATTTTAGTAACGGCTTAGTGATGGTTTGGTGACGGAGCGATGGTTGTAATTTCGATAAGCCGGTAGTTGGTAGAGCAAAGTGGATGGAACGTCCAGCCGATGTAGAAAGACTACGTGAGAA
>JAQFYP010000661.1:0-20752 GCA_034694865.1 Bilobella braunerae | reverse complement strand
GCAATTTGAATATGTAACTAGGGCAAGGGTCCCATGGGCTTTGTGCCCGTAGGGGGCCATAACACTAAATAAATAAAAATAAATCTAGACTCCAAAATTTGTGGACCAAAAAATGTCTAACTGTAGTAGAGGAGGAGTGGCCACAAGTTTTTCAATCAGCTTGTGTCAAATCAAGCGCGAATCAGTTTTGGAAAATCATGGTAAGAGAAGACACTTAGATTTTCTTTAATTGCCTACTTGAAATTAACTGGCATTTTTTGATGTGTTGCAGTTGGAAAAAATACTCGGGTTGTAAATTAACCTGCATCAATTTCAAAAATCCTGCTAGTGAATATAAGATTTACCTAGTGTTTTCTTTTATTCCACGCACTCAAGTTGTGCAATTAATTCAAATCTAAATTGATACATTATTATAAATCTGAACCTAAATCTGTTTCCACAATCCAAGTTTTGAAAATAAAGTAAAAACATATTTGAACGGGAGGTTGGTGGTGGTTAAGTTTAACATTTTGGAAGAACTGATGGAGTGCTTCACGTTACTTAACTTTTATGGCCTACATCCAAAGTTGCGCTGTAACAAAAAATAATTCTTTAAAACTCATGTTATTTTTACTTCACTTTAAGTCAGAAAGAATTCAATATATCAATCACTCAATGGCGTTTGTGTCATTTGGCGTATGCTTTAATCAACACGACATACAGATTTCAAATCATGAAGTAGTAATTTCAACACTGGTTAGTCGATTTTTTCTTAAATTTTACAATTAGTGGCAAAGTTGTAGAATTAATTGGTTTTTAATTAGCCGACGTAGAGACAAGTCAATATTGTGCTCGCTTTTTTGTGTTTTGAACCAGATGTCCGTTAATATTTTCTAAATTCAATAGTATTAAAAACATGTCTAGCGTTTAATTCTGCCGTTTGGACTTCAGTTTGGGAGTATGACTCACTTTTGATCTTCATCCAGAAGTTTAACGCTTGATCGTGAGTTTTAAATAATTGAGTTGGACTTTATATTTAACTTGCCGAAAAGCTTCTTGCACATGAGTTCTTGAAATGAAAACAAAAATTATTTGTGGGAACATTTAGGCATTTATTATGACTTTCTAGATGGTCGTGAATGAGAATCCGTTGGTTTAGCAATTTGGTTTTTGAACTCACTATTGACATTATACTTTCTGATGTCAATTCTTCAAGTTGACAAAACAAATTCAGCAAATGCTGCAATATTTTTATAGGTAACCATTATTCTTCCCAGGGCGTCTCGTTGCAAAACTTGATGGAATCCCTTCGGAGCTCGTCACAGCGACGTAGAAGCTCATTTGCTTACTCGATTTCTTAAGCATGATCATCGTGGATTTTAGGCTTTGTTTAGCAAGGAAAATTCCTGAAACATCGACCTTTGGTTATTTGCCATGTGCGTCAGCAAATGGCAACACACAAGAAATTTGACACACAAGAAATCTTCCAGACAAAATATTTTAGAAAGTACGCTAAACTGCGCTTAAATACGCTTATTTATAAATAAACTTATAGAGGTAGGTTATTTTATACTTTATACTTGCGTTATAATCAGTAGTAGTTAGGTACAAAAAACTGCTGTTGTAACTCGCGTTAGATTTTTGGCATTTTTGATTATAGAATATAAGGATGTTGCGGATTATCTATTGCTGGGTGTTAATGAGATCAGATGCAGATCAAAAACACAATCACAGACTTATCTTTGAATGCTGATGACCACCAGCTTTGCGGGATTGTAAAATGATGTCGTTGTTTTGCTTTTTTTTAAGCCGAAAGTAAATTGACATATTAGGTAATGTCACCCATTGACTAGATAAGTGCGCCAAATTGAAGCAAATGACGTGTGAATTGCAAACAAATACGTAACAACTCCTCCTATTTTGTGACGCTGGATTCATCCTGGCAGTTAAAACTTGAATACAGTTTTTGATTTGAATTAAAAATGAGACAATTCATTTTGAAAAAGTAGAAGCGTCATCGCAAAAACATATTATTATTTAAAATAAAATTTACCGTTTCTAACGAAAGAGTCATATGTATACTTGTGAAATAAAGCTGAAATAATTAATCTTTTGCAAACCAGAGTAATAAAATCTCCAAATGTCTTTATGTTCGAGATTTTTAAAAGCACCAAAAACGGGTGAAATAACTATTTTCAGAATTAAAAAAATGATAATTGGGTAAAAATAATAATGAAATAATGTTGCGCTACGCTTAGCTTTAATGCGCACCTTGCACAGGTACCGCAACTCATACGATTAGTCTAATTAGTCTACCTAAGATATCATGAACCTATATATACATTATCGGCCTAATAAAGAGCAGTTCTAGGATCTAACATCTAGAGCACAGTAAGCACAGAGCCGTACTTAACAATAATAGTTAGTGTAAATATCAGGCAGTTGGTGGCATGAGTCGTGGTCAGGTTCACATTTCAATAAATCGTGGTAAAACGGTACACTCAAGTGGCGCAAGTAGGAAAATTTGATGAAGTATCAAATCGGGACCATTATAACGGTTTGAGTTTAGCAAAATTAGGGTTTGACCTTGAAAGGTCATTTTGGGCAAAGGAGGGCCACTGAAGATAAAGGTGAGTCACTTATTGAAGTAATATGTGGTAAATAGGGTTTGCATTATCGATGACATTTCAACATTACCGGTGATGATAAATTACCGGTAATTCCTGGTTTTTATTACCGGTTATCCGGTAGTGGTATGAAATGCATTAGGTATGTTACACAATTACAGAATACGCGACTATTTTGTAAGGTGCATCTTTCTTCTCGAGCAATGCAGACAAAATTGAACAAGAGTTTAATTGTTAAGTTTTGAGAATAAGAAAGTTGAATGAATTTTAAAATTTATGGTATCGAAGAATCTAAGCTACTATTATTTAACCAAATTAGTTGAAGTGAAATTTTTTTTTTAGAAAATGCTATGTATGATCATATAATTATATTCAAGTAAATATGTCATATGTAGGGTGATGGGTGAATGTAGGGTCTAAATGTAGGGCAAATGTAGGGTGAATAGATGTGTAGGGTGCATGTAGGGTCTAATTCTAAAATAAAATATAATTTTAAATGCGCAATATAATCAAACCCAAAAAATAGTTCCGTTTAATTTTTATGTGTTTTTAAATTGACACAAAAATTACTCAAGTTTACCTTTCCAAGGCAAGTTTATAGAAATTTTATTCAAAGAAAAAGCAAAGTTTCCGGTACATTACCGGTAACTGTGCTAAATTTTTTACGGTAACGGTAATGAAAATTACAGGTTATTATCGGTACTTACCGGGAATCATTACCGGTAACCCGAATTAATTAATTACCCTACTTAACCGGTATCAAACCCTAATTTTAGGATTGTCCCTTTACTGGACAGTGTTTATTTTTGTGGTATGCAAAAAATTGTAATTCTTTTGCAGGCAATCACTGCAATAACCTTAAAGCTATCAAGAAGAAGTTTAGAAGTTAAAGTTTAAATTTCTAAGTGAAAAATTTTCATCTTATTAAGTAGCGTTTAGCTACCAAATAGGAATGTCTTGTTCGTTCGTCCATCTGTCATTTCGCCTGGTTGCGCCATAACTCTCAAACGGCTTCACATTTTTTAATTCTATTTTCAGATATAAACAGTAGCCGGGTCAATGCCGATTTTTGTATTTAATTGCCATGAGAAGTACGAGTGTCTTCATTTTGATTGTCTATGTTTTGATAAAAATTTGTATTATATTAACGTAAGAGTGAATACAACTACAGAACTTTAAGTTTATTTATGGTCTTAATATAAAGAAATATGAGATTAATGCTAACAATTATATAGTTACAATTGGAAGTAATTGTGTGGTATAGCTGTTAACTTGGATTTTATGGGCATTAGTTGTTGCATTAGGAAAGAGACTATAAAATAGAAAAGTTTGGTTGTTTTAGGTATAAGTCTGAGAAACTTCAATCAGTTTCATCTACATCTTTAAAGCTACAAATTGTCAACTATCGTTCTGCAATACTAAATTTTGTGTTTGTATCAACTATAATGGCATTAGCCTTCCAAGCGACATTTGCAATTTACGACTTTGAAGTGGAGATGGCAATTAATTATCTGAATTGTGATTTTGTAAACAAAATTTTGAAACCCTCAGATCCTAGGGTAAGTTATTGCCTCAAGACTGGTGTTGATCTTTTGACTAGTCTGATTTATTTATTTATATTTTAAGTTAGCAAGCACGTAATTTAAAATATTATCGGTTAGTCTAGGCTCAAGTTGTTGCCAATAACGAAGCCTGGAATGTATTTGAACCAGTGAAAAATTCGCCCAAAATTATGTACAACCGCGTTGACTCTGTACTAGTTCTGATGCCAACGGCTTTAATTTATGATGGTATAAGTATACTAGTTGCATTTGTACTCATGTTGGCAGATTTAGGAAATTCGGCATTTTTTAGGAGATGGGTAAATAATGCTAATACCTATATTTTCTTTTTAGCGTTCAGCACTGTGTTAATATTCGTTTAGTCAAATAGACAGAGTCAACATCCTTGACAACTAATAAGTTTGATTTGAATCATGTTAAAAACATTTTCTTGATATCCACGGAACTACAGAAATCACTTACCATTACACAAACACAAAGTAATTTCTTGAAGTTTATTTTTACTAACGAAACGAACATTAGGGTAAAATGCAAAAATTGTCCAATTTTTTAGTTGAAATATATAATAACAAAAATATAATACTTGTAATAATACTTTACTTGTATGTAATTTTTTTTTTACTTCACTAAAATTTACACATTATTGAAACATCTCATCTGTCTTTATTGTCAGCAATCTTCTACTCATGCTTCTATACACATACAAATGTTTCAAGACAACCGCATTTGCTAATTTACGTACACAGCATTGTCCATTTTAAAGCGTTCACTTGTCTTTAGACTATGCACCAAAATGAAACAAGTGTGCTAAACTGTATTTGATATTTTAAATTATTATATATTATCATAGCTTAATTTATCATAGCTTCTTGAAACCGATGTTACTGGATTAGGTACATTGGATACAAAATATGTTACCCAAAAGCCAAGGATGAGTTCAATACCGTTTTTTGTCAGTTTGTGATTACAACTACCAATTTTAAGCACTCCAAATTACATAATTTGTCCGAATACATGTGCATTGCTACACTACTTTTACAACAAGCAAAACATAAACACAAATTAATTCAAAATTTACAGCAACGGATTTAGTGCTACAGAAAGGAAACAATCGTGAGTGTTTTAAGTACTAGAAACAAGTACTTGAAAAGTACTATAAACACAATTCTCTATTTTTTTAAATATAGAGTAAAGTTTATATAGTTTAAAATACAGAAACAAAGCCAACGACTTACATAACACACTAAGGAGCCGCCACGGCGCAGATTCACTCGTCTTACTTGATGACCAAACAGAACAGAAAAATGTATAATGCATTTTTGAATTTATAACAGCTTTCATGTATAATTTACACAAAGTAGTACCTAATATAAAGTATATTATATGCTGTATTAAAATTACTACTTGCAAATATTTCTTTAGAAAAACGTTACCATTACAACTCGAGTTCATGTTTCAACCATTTTTGCCAATTTGTTCGGAGCGTTGACTACCAAGAGGGAAGATGCGGTGAAACTATTGATTTCAATTTGAGTGTGGGAGCAGTGCCGTTTGGGAAGACTGCAGCTGAATTTTTTTGCCATAAGTGGTAATTTTACCAGTAAAAGTGTTATCGCGAACCTTCTCAAAATAGTAATAATTAATTGGTTTGCTAATACATTTTTGATACGCAGGTATGACAGTATCGTATACTATGTTAAGCCAACAAAACAACTAACCATGGATGCCGCAGTATTTTGAAAAACTTACTGCGTTGGTGGAGGGAAATTTTGTGGAAATGAATATGGAAGTACAATATGAAACTTTTGACAATAATGGATTCCCAAATAGTGCCGTTACAGTGTGATGCCGTTACTTTCCGGCAAAGAGCAAATTCGAAAAATTAGAAAAGGCAAATGCTGCTGAGAGAAATGTGGAAGTGGTTAATCCAAAATAATAAGTTACCAATAAAATTTGCCTTGACTTGTTAAATTTTACTTGTTGTAAAAATTATTGTGACATTTGCCAAAATGAATTTCAAAGGCAGCAATATTTTTATATTTCTCCATTGTATCGATAGATGGTTGTAACATAAACTTACGCAACTTAACCGGCAATTTATAAATATAAAATTTATAAAATTTTTAGCCTACAACATAAAATTCAAACATGTGTGGCAACTAGTTGGTGCCAATTTTGGAGGATATTGAGGAAATTTCTTAAAAGTCTTGGAATTCGGTATAAAATTAAATAGCAAAAATTAAAATTTTTCACTCAGGTGAAACGTTTATACTTGCCCAAAGGTATCAAAATAATTCTAATGAGAGATAGATAAAAAAAAAATAAAAAAGTCATTTAAAAATACATAGTAGTAAGTATTAATTTATCATTTACTTTATTTTGTGGTAACAATTTTGTATCCGACCTTGTCAGAGTCGCTTACTTTAGTAAGTGCAATCGACTCAGCTTTTAAGCTGATCACAAATATAATACTGGCTTATATTAATTACTTATTTTACGCTACGACCTCTAGGTCAAAATTCCCTCTTACCACAAAATTGAGAACCACGCGTGTGTTTCATTTTGTCAAATCAGTTTTTAACGTTGATCACAAATATCCTATTGGCTTAACACATACAATTTTTGTTTAAAAGTTAAACTTTGTCAAAGTTTAAAAAAATTTTAAAATTACAACATACGATCTAACGTTAGCGCAAGTAATGCGTGTTCTAAATTGTTTGCCCAACTCGGCAAAACTCACTCCGAACCAACCCAAACCGCACATGCGTTCCGCTCGTTTCGTTAACAAACATTATTCTTACCAAACAACTCAATCAGTGTCACAAGTTTTTTTGCATTTATAAAATACCAGCACGTCGCTTTATACTTCCAACAAGAATTTGGTTAGGTTTTACAGCTAAGTCATTCTTTTAAATAATTTTTATCTCTTGTGGCTTGCCAATATTATGCTTGTGAGCAGCATTAAGAACTGGGCTGAATAGAAATACCACAATGAATGGTTGTCCATTTTTTTAATACCTATTGAATTTCTAATTTCTAACCTTTTCTAATTTTTGATTTAAAAGTCGTATCGTGATGCCAATATACTGTCTTTGATCAGCGGTGAAAACTGTGTCTATAAAACATAGCATACTGTGAGATTTTGACAAGGCCGAATACTAAACTACACTCTTTTATGCTAACAAGCAATACATTCAAATAACCTTTAAATTATTACCAAGTTATGTATTAATATTTTGACCATTAAACTGCAAAATTCTAGCAGTACATGTCACAGTATACTGTATATTAACACATTCTGTTATTACAGTAACTTTAAGCTAATAAAACAAAGAAGCGGTTTTGTAATGTATCCAACAGAACGCAACAAGAATGAAGAAATTTGGTAAGGTTAACGGTCCAATAGATTGCACTTGAAATGCCTTGAAGCATAAATCAACAAATGCGTGCGAAAAGATGACAAAATGATAAAAAAGTAAGATGAGAAGTATCAAATTCTGAGTTGATAAATGCTACGGTTGTGATTTTTTGACATATTGTATAAGTTCCTCGTGAACCTTTTTTTCTTTTCTCTGTTTTCAGTTTCTTTTTAAATTTTGACTCTAACAATCAATTATTTGATTTGTGTTGTTTCTACATTGTGTTAAACTAAAAATATAGCACGGCCATTGGTTTGCCTTTTGCTTTGAACTAGACGCACCCGATAGAAGGATTCTGTTTAGCTAGTTTACGTCGCTTCCTTATTTTTATTTGTGAGAACTTTAGTTTTTCCAAGTAAATCTTTTGAAAGGCGTAGGGAAACCGGAGGAGTGCTTTAGTGCTTCAGCTTTTTAACTTTTTAAATTTCGCACACTACGCTTTGTTACGGACGGACAGACGCTGATTGGTTAAAAGGAAAAGGCACTTTATTTGACATTCCCGCAGAGCGGATGGTCAACATGTAAAGGAGAGGGGTAAGGAAATGGTAGGGGAGGTGCTCATTAGCATAGATATTGTCATCAAGCGGGCACAACAGACTATCCGTAACATTCCGCTGTTTTACGGGCCTAAAGCACAAAGGCCGAGGACACCAACCTGACATGAGATACGGCCGTAGCTTTCGCCTGATAACCGCAGGTGACTTTTTGCAAATGAGGGCAGTCTTTAGGATTACCTTAACACTGTTGGGAAACCTTAGCAGGTAATTTTCATATCCTCTGTCTGTGTAGGCCTAGTTTATGAATATACGGACATACACAATTTCAGAGGCAAGGTAATTCCTTTAAAGGGAAAACCCACATAAAATACTTTTTTGTGGCTGATCAGGGATTTGAACCCCCGTTCTCATGATGGCTAGTGGCTGATTAGTTAAGGAAATGACAATTTCTATGGTGACTTTGTTAAACGTTGCCACAGTATGTGCTCACTATATTTTTGCTGTGATTTTTTTTTATTTACCCAACTTTTATTTACAGAAAATTATTGTGATGTTAGTGGTATTCGACATAAAACTAACGCGATTGACATCAAATAGTTTGTAAAGGTTGTTTATTCTTCTATTAATTAGGTAGAATTATGTTACATTTCAACAACACTAAACAATTACTAGCTTCAAATCTTCTTCTGACCTTTCAAATTGTGTTCTGAAGCGAACTTATATGCTTTCAAGTGATGTGTTTGGGCATGGTTGCAACCCATATGCTATGTCATCCGATGAACACACTCTGACAGAATCACACCATGACGCGTAGTTTGCAATATTATTTTCAGGGATACAGCAGATTGTCCAGGGACATGACTCAAGTGGTTCATCAACAGGGACGTTCAATGTTAGTCCTAAAGGAAGGAAAAATCCAGCAAATACAGTAATAATTACATTAACTCTCATTTCAAAATTTGTAAAGTCTTTTCAAACTTTCAAAACGTCTTTGTGTGAGTTAAAATGACAAACAAAAACTTTGTTTCTGACAAAAGTGATGACATTTAACGGACTGTTTTATAGCGGTAGATGAATTAATTATAAAACTAAAAATATTTTCCGTAATTCATTTTTTTTGGTTATATTACGAGATATTGTGTAACCATTCATTCGTGTGGCAGAGGTTGTGTAAGTGGTTATTTATTATAATTCCGTTTTGAAATAAAAATCGCTACATATTCCACGTATGTTTCGGCAGCTAAATTTGTTTGCGTAAATATTGCACAAGCGGTTAGCAAGTAAGCGAAACCGAAACATATCCTTCATATTAAAAGTTCTCGAAAAAATTATTCTTAGCTAACACAGGTTTTTTCCATTTAGAGATTTTTTAGATGTGACGATTTGAACACTAAACACAGTGTGGAAATTTCAATTTTTGAAGTATTTGAAACAACTTATGTTAAAACAAATAACTTGTCATTTGAATGTCTGTTGCTCGATTTGCTTTAACATTTAGCAATCTATCACTCTTCTAAGCCTAGTTTAAACCCCACCAACTTGAAATTTGATGAAGGATTCTACAAAGTGAAAAATAATTGTAACGGTGACCGGTTGGTTTTAAGCAAAACAATGCTTGTGGAATTTTATTTTTATCAAGGTTGTAGTCTGTTCTTATGATCATATGTCTACAAAGTTCATTTGAAAGTTAGAAGACTGAAAACTATTCCTCTAGCAATGTTGTCCAAAAGAGTAAGCTTTGCTTCCTAAAATTTAAAATTCAAAATATAATATCGACTATTTTATTGCAAACTTCAAAGTATGATTGACAAACAATAAACTTTAAACAAAACCCTTCCATGTGGTAAAAATTTCCAATGGTGCACTTTAGCACTGGTATTGAAAGAAGCTATTTTCTGATCAGCAATTTTTGGGGTTCTGAATTTGTACATTTTTCGCTCACTTTTTTTTCTAAATTTTCGCAAAATTTTTCACTGATATTGTATACAAATGACATGAGAAGTGCTCCTGGAGCAAATGCCGAGACACAATTGACGAGATAAAATACAAACAAGCAATAAACCAACGTCAAGTTTCAACGGTAAAAACTAATGGTAGAGTTTGATGCGGCTTAAATTGTGCTACTGTGCAATTACACCCATAAAATTATTTATTCCGATACTGCTAAATTGTATGGATTGGTAATACAATCAATAATGAGTATGTTTCTTTTTCTTGAATTTGTAAGGAAAGATGAAACTGTTACCTCAATACATGAAGGTTTTTTGTTAAAATTTTATTGCATTCATATGCCACAAAAGAAAGCCAAATCTCCTGTCAAGCCTAAGGATTAAAAATTTTCTAAATTACGTACGAACGTATTAACGTACGTATTAACGAACAAACTGAAAAATCATTGACCTTTTCAATTTTATTAGCAACTCACACTACCTGTCAAATTTTGGCATTTGGTTATATCCTTAAAAACCCAACTAACATTATTTATTATGAATAAATAAGCTGCTCTATGGACTGTTGTCTAGAGAAGAAGGAATTAAAAAAAAATCATTACTGATTTTGTGTTCTACTTTGTGATGCCACTATTTTCATATTCTAAAATTGTAAATTACAATTTTACATTCAGAAACAAGAAACTACATACTTAATTTATGGCAACTTAAAACAATTTATCGGGCTTTACTCCGGGTGATTTACTAATTACATTGTCAGCGAAGTTTATTCCAGGTGCAAATTGGACCGATATCTTTTTAACAGACAATTTAGTAATACAGTAGATATAGTACATATTCAGTAGAATACAAATCAGCAGCCGACTACAATAGCACTCCAGAAGTTGAAGCATTATTAGTAGGGAACCTCACATTGAAAGTGGCTGAAGACGCAGCAGAGGCCTATGCAAGTAACACAGATAACTGGAATAATCTTCATATAAAATGTGAAAATCGACGCTAAATAAGCTCCCAAAGCATCAAATTTGTTTTAGTGTTATTGTGAATCAAATGTGAGCACGCTTGAATGTTACATGTACATTGCGGGACCCTAATCAGGATGCGTGCAACCGCAAAACATTGCAACAATGAAATGGCCAATAAGTAAACAAAAACGTTAAAAACACGCACGGCTAATTCAAAATGTCGTAAATAAAACAATAATAATTTTGAAATATTAATGTTATACAATACAATAATTTAAATAAAAAGAATAAAATTTCGCATAAATACAACATAAACTATAGTTTTAATTATATCCACTATAATATTATATCCACTATGTTATTAGTTTTTGTTCTTTGCATTGTGTGTATTAACAATATGTTGACTCTGGAAAAGGAAATAATGATTGAAAGTATATTAATGGAGAAAAAATTTATTATTATTGAAGTAGAGTAAATGTTGAAAAACTATTGGAGAAATAATAGTTTCGTAAGCCCCTAAAGATTAGGGAGAGGGGAATGGATGTGACGCTCATTATTCATTCAAAAAGGCCTATTGCAAAAGAACTATACTTTTTAGCAAATAATTTTTATCAGTAAAATCTACTTGTAGAGTTGGGTGGAGTAAAATAGTGAAGACAAAATAATAAGATTAAATAAAAATTAATTAGTTTAAAACTAATTATGGATATACTAATTAAGACAGATTAGTTTAAAATTCCTATAACTTATAGTTTCCAGCAAGAAAAAAATTCGAAGTGCTGATCCAACAATAAAAATTTACCGTGTTATAAACACGAAGTATAACCTGCGAGGCAAACATGTTCGTTTTACTTATTTTTTTCTTGCTGACAAGAGCAGGGTAGGATTGGTTGATTCATCATAAGGAAACTTGGGTTTCAAAACTATTACTTCATCTCTAAAATTGGACACCGATTTTTTTTTTCTAATTTAATTATAATTAATAATTTTTCACGACATAAAGATATGGGAATGGGTCAGTTAAATTTTCAAATCTTTAGCAATTAAATTACTACACCACTTTCTTTATAGCAAGAGAACTTGTTATAGAGGTTACTAGTACCATTAAATAGCAAGATATCCATTAGCAAGTAAAATGTTATTAAAATTTAACGAAGAATTAATATTACAATGGAGAATTTGGGAAAGGAAATTATCAAGACTTGTGTCTTGTTGTGTCTAGCTTCTCCTGCTTTACTTCCATAAGTTTGACTGAATTGGATCATAGCCTGAACTGAATCCTGCTAGAATGCTTAGCAGTGTTTGGTTCTAGGCGTAACGAAGGGTTGGAAGCGATATACATATTTGTGTTTGCAGTTTGCTACGTTGGGCTACATTTATACTTGAGGAGTTTTTAGGTCAAAATCTACGTGATAGATATAGTTCAGTTAATTAAGTTCTGTCATTTGATTGTCCCTTTATTTATAGTGGAGGTGCTATACTTCTAGCACCCGTGTAAACAAAAAATGTGTTTTTAAATCTAATTCCTGTAAACCGAACCTGAATGTGCATAATGATGACACTTATTATACTAACAGTGTTAAAATAATTTGAATGTTTAAATACTAGTCATGAGCCATTTTTGCTTCTTTTTTATTTTCTCTATATATGTATACATCTATATACATATGTATATATTTGGCTCCACTATCCAGCATGAGAACGGGGGTTCGAATTCCCCAATCAGCCACAAAAAAGTCTTCAGTGTTGGCTTTGTTCTTAACGTATTACCTTGCTTCTGACCTTGTGTATGCCCGTATCTCCGTGTACTAGACATAGGCACAGACGGAGGAGATGAAAATTACCGATAGGTTTCCAAACAGTCTTTGTCAGAATTAAGCAGACTACCTTCATTAGCATAGAGTCACCTGCGGTTATCAGGCAAAGACTACGGCCGCACCTGATTTCAGGTTGGTGTCCTCCCTTTGTGGACCAGGCTCGTAAAATACTGGAATGTTACAGATAGTCCGTTGATTCCGCTTGATGGAAAAAGCTATGCTAATGAGCTCCTTATCCTTCCAAATCCCTACCCTTCATTTTATGTTGACCATGTAAACGGGATTGTCAAATAACGCTCCTTTCCTTTACTGTTACATGTATATATTTGATTAAGCGATTTTAAGAAATTACCAGTTCTAGAACAGTTAAATGAATAATAAAATTAAGTAAGAACGATGAAAGAAAATTTTCTAAACTCAGCAAGCCTTCCTTATTTGCAAGCCAGCCTGAGAACAGGGGTTCAAATCCCCCAATCAGCCACAAAAAAGTCTTTGCTATTGGCTTTCCCTTAAAGAATGTCATTGCCTCTGACTGTTTATGTTCGTATTTTTGTGATTAGACATTACACGGTAAGAGGATATGGAATTTTCCCGATATATTTCCCAATACTTTGTCAGAATTGAGAAGATGGCCCTCATTTGCATACGTGTGTGCTAATGAGTCCTTATCCGGGGTGCGTCGAAGCCTATGATATATTTACAAAAGGAAGCAGCTTCTATAAAATCCAGGTAAAGCTTTAGCTAGAGGAGCAAAGTCTGTTGATCATTAGATTAGGAACATAATTTGATGAAGAGTTTCTTGGTTTAACATTCTAAATCTTACCACTTACTTTCCACACCTAATTCCATGCGTTTAGTCAACTTTATTAATTAACACGAGTATTAAACGATGCAACATAGATTAGAAAACGTCAAGATTAATGCTGCTTCAATGCATGTATGTTAATAATTATGTCTTTTTTTTTGAAATTTTCACAAATTATAATTTGGCACTGAGAGTACGAAGCCAATAATTTTTTAAATGTTGGAATTTTACATGGTTCAACGCGCTGTTGAAAGGGTACTAAGTTTGAAGTCAAACTTTGTACCAAGTTTATGGTTACTGGTTTTTTTTATACAGGTTCATTATAACTTGCTAGGCAGTTATGACTTATGTTTTTTCTTAGGTATTTATGTTTGTAAACATTGATGAAATTATAAAAATATACAGAACAGGTACGTCTATGTATAGATGTCATTAACAAAAATCCTGAAAAAAATATCTTGATTTACAAACCACTAGCATTACATTTGAATGGAGTCTGACGTTTGAAAAGTAAAATCTAACAATCTTCAAATGTTTACATTTGACATTCAATTTTTTTTGCTTTTCTTTTGTTGAAAAGTTAACAGTAAAGGATAACAAATATTAAAACTAAACATATTTCTACTTAGATTAAAAGTGTAGGATTTGCAACAAGTAAACTTATTGGAAGTTCTACCATTTTTTTGTTATCAAACCAGTAGTTAATGCTTCACTTTCACTTCTATCAAATATATTCGATTTACTCTGTAGAAATAACTTCAATTTTTGTTTCGGACTTAATTGTTTCGGAGAATTATATTGACCTTGTATGATAGCGAACTGCAAAGGTTTGCTAATAGAAATTAAATTTAGAACATACCCCTTTCATGTGGTAAAGACTACGAATGGTACACTTTAAAATTGCCCTTGAATGGAGCATTTTCCGGATCAGTAAACTCCGGCTTTCTAAGTTCAAACTTCTTTCGCTCATTTTTATTTGGAAGTTTACTAACATTTACTAAAATAAATAAGTGACTAAATTTACAAATGACATAAGAAGAGCTCCAGGAGCAATTGCCATAATACAGTTTAATAAATAAAACAGAAATAAGCAGTAAATCGTAATATGTTTACGTTTGGCAAAACCTTTTCATTGCGTAAGCTGCAAAAAATATTTCCAAAACATTGGCAAGTGAAATAGGGAAATCTGCTAAAATCTGCTTGACATGATGTGGGATTGGGGAGCGTTGAGTCTTAATTTCTTCCACTAAAGAAATCGGCTTTTTTTAGGACACAATGTGATGACGTCATTTCCTTAATAAAGTGCTCTTGTGACAATTGAGGGCAAAACTTTTTTGAAACTAACTTAGTTTTTTTTATTTTTTTTTCTGGTAAGAACGGTCATCTGTAATGCCAATGCTTGTTCCACTTAGCCGGTTTCAATTACGAAAAACAAAGGCCTTATCAGCCTTTGATGAGAGCTGAACTATATGGATGAAGCGAGTTGGGGATTTTTTAATCAATTTGACCATTGCCATATTCACTTGAACTTGAAGATTTTCTTCAAACCATTTTGACATAGAATCCAATTTTGAAGTCACACGAACTTGTTTTTTTTTTACTAATGCCGCGAACAATGTTGTTAAGTCCTTGCAACTTTTTTAGAAATGTGGGTAATCTGAAATCCGACTCTTGGATTTCAGAGCTGGAGTTAATTAAAGCTTCTAAGCAGAATAGTACAACTTCCATTGTAGAATTTGATTTAACGAAAACTATTGACTAGAATTTCTAACAAATCTGTAGACTGAATCTGATACGTCTGCTCAGGCTCACTTTTCTAATTAAACTCCATGAAACTCAAATTAATCAATAAAAACAACGCATTTTCCTAACTTGGACAGTGCAGAAAATTATAAAAAAAGAGTAGTGTTGTAAAAGTGGAAGTCTGAAAAGTTACGGTAGTGTAGGATGAGCTTGGGTCAGTATGCTTAAGGTGGTGTTCAGCCTCATTCGACCGCGTTCATTGCCCAGTAAGACCTGCCTTGCCCTTTTTAATTGATTTATGTTAGTAATTTTTTGTAATACAGTTTCACTAGTTACTGCCTGAAGGCGCACACAATAAGTGGTCTTACACCTAAAAGATAATACTAGGAGAGGTTGAATTAGGTCACGTTATTTGAGTACGGATACGGATTTATCAGTTGATTTCTGTTTTGAAAGTTTTACAATGTCCAGAACTTGGTGGGTCCTTCAAGTCCCCAGTAACTAAGGTACTTGGATTTTTGAATTTTTAAGAACCCATTTTAAGTGGGGCCTCACAGTCATTTTTGCAAAATTGATCAATTTAGTCTTGGTTATTAAAATTTTTAAAAACATTTAGACACTTGCAAAATTCAAATTAAATAAATACCGGGCCTCCAATACATAATTTAACATTTGTAAGTCACTTAATAGGTGCCATCCCCCCAATATGAAATTTGCAGTAAAATTTGTCATTGAACAGGTGCTGGAAATTTACAGTAAAAAAAAGTCATTAAAAAGGTACCGGGCCTTAATATGAAATTTACAGTAAAAACATATTAAGTAATAAAACAAGAGCCGATTAGATCTTTTCAAATAAAATTCTACGAAAAGGTTAAATAAAAATCTTATACAACGATGGGGTTGCAAACAGAAGATTGGATAAAACATAAACCATTCTTATGCTAATGTTAATCTTAAGCTAACCAAACATAATTTAAAAATATTTCTTAATAGCACTAGCCCGAAATTCAACACTGTTATTTTCCACTTGTTGTTATTCAAGTTTAGCAAAAAAAAATTTTTTTTTTACAAATTAAGGAATCAAAGTTCATGTCCAACTACTACTATTTATTTAATAGCTGTAGTTGATGAAATAAATAACTTACATTGCAAGTAATGCAACATCGACAGAAAACCAAAACAAATTAGAAAAAAGTACAACCTCAATAATAAAAAAATTCTAAATTCAAATAATATTCTTAGTCTCTTGGCATTTAGGTCATTTAAGTCCTGATCTTTCATAGCACGGACTCGCCTTTAGTAGAACCGCAACTCATAGAAAGTTCGGCCAATTCGGCCACTATTCCGCTTGTCGGCTGAGGTCAAATACTTGTCATATACATAAGCGAAGAGAAAATGTATGCCCACCATAGACTCTTCTTTGGAGAGGGGAGGAAAAGATGAGAATGGGGTGGGAAAAGTTTTTTTTTTTTCTATTTTTTTCTTCCTACTGCATTGCACTGCACTACTGTGGATTCTTGTCATGTGGAAAAATTCAAAAAGACTCTATGGGCTCCAATGCCCCCCCCCCCCCAAAAATGACCTTTTAAGGTCAAACTCTACTTTGGCATGGAACAAAAAGTTATGATGGTTTAAATGACCCCAGCACCCCACTTGACCCGGAAATGACCCCTTCACCTCAAATTGACTTTTTAAGGTCAAACTCTACTTTTCCATGAACAAAACGTTTCCATGATTCTAATGGTCCTAGGGGCCCTCACCACCCGAAAAGGGGCCATTGCACTCTAAAAACCCGGAATTTTGTCTAATGATTATAATATTTTTCTAATTCTAATTTTTCTACTTCCGCTACTGGTTGACAGCTTTACCACGGTATTATTAAATTAACTCATGTAGTTCAAAAATTAAATGTATGAAACCTTCAGTAAACTTTGAGTTGAAAGTAAAATAAAATGTCGCATTCATATGCATTCAATGCATTCACTAATGCATGTATGTATGTATGTATGTTAATGGAGGGGGGTACTTCTATTCACACCGCCGCTCATGCCTCAATCGGACCCATTGCAGTAACTCCACAAAATAAACTGCCAAAGGCCTCCCTATTGTCTCCGCACCTTATCGGAGCCAAGAAAATTTGTAGCAACATGCAAATCATGCCATCGACGTGCCTTAACAGAAAGAGTTAGGATTCTTCCATAAGGAACTCCTTGGTTGGACTTACGCTCCAATACTATCAATCTGCATATGCAGATTGTCCAGACTATGTACAGTCGAGATAAGGCATCTCCCACAAGAGCTCCTTATCTCTTCCATACATTTCCAGAACATAGCCGCTTTTCGTCCTATGGCACTTTTTTATTGGGCGGATTAGGATTTGATCCCAAGAAGCCAGTGGCAAGGAACTGACGTCCTAGCCAACTGGATCTCATGACCCTTTCATTAATGCATTCATTAATCAATTATTTCAATTTTACTTGTAACAAAAATTACTGCGATCTTACAAAAGTAGCAAAAAGGTAAAATTGTCACGATGACCTTAAAGCCCCCTTTCACGCAAAAAAGGACCCTTTGACCTCAAAATAACCCTCCGAGGTCAAATCGTACTTTCGCAGTAAACAGAAAGTTATGGTGGTCTCAATGACCCTGACGCCCACCTTCACCCAAAAATCGCCCCTTGACCTCAAAATTACATTTCAAGGTCAAAATCTACTTTTTCATGAAATACAAAATTAGGATAGTTCCCAGAGGATCTTTTCACGTTAAAGTGACCACTTGACCTGACTACAAAAATCTATTTTTACAACCAAAATTCTGGGGCCAAAATATATTGATTTTATTAAATCCTCTATATATAAAAGCCGAAGAATGCGTGACAAAAGGTGGGTAGTGGAGGGAGAACATAGGAGATTACACGAAAGTAAAATTTACGCTATGAGCAAGTGGACGATGGATGGGAATACACTTGCGCAACTGTCAAATAGTTCTTAATTTAATCGCAGTTAAGACGTGGAGGAGGGACGTTCTTACAAAAGCAACTCTCGAAGGCATCTACTTTGTCTTGAACCTAAGTTGTTTCTTATTTCCTTACTTTTTTGTAAGCAATAATTATTTTAGTTATAGTTAACGTTGGGTTACTTTGAACTCTGTCTCCAAAGAAATTTTTGATTAACTTTTAAGTTGATTTAAACAGTTAAATTAAATATAGAAAGAAAAGTCTAAAATTTCAAAACTTTGAGGGACTAAGTCCTAGCCTCGGTTTCGGACTAAACATCGGGCACGGGCAGGGCCTTGGTTGCAGTTTCCAAGTGCGCTCAATTTTGATTAAATCAAATTTGATAGAGAAATGGTTATTCATAGTGACTGCGGGACTATTGTTTCCGCGAGAAGCGACTAAAAAGGAAGAACCGCTTAGCGGCGCTCTGCAGCTAGTTTAACCATAAGCTAGAGAAATCGAAGAAAATTTACATGTGAATGGCGGCATTTACATAAATATCGTCCATATAACACTCAATGTATATAGTTAAAGAACACTACAAAAATTAAAGTATTGAAGTTAACCATGCCGTTACAAAAACGTTGAAATAAGAGTAAACTTGGTTTGGCGGTTTCAACTTGCGTGTTTAATAAACAAATAACGGAATCCATTAAATTTATACAAAATATACTTAGCCTTAAGGTCGTGATCATTACTTGTTATAGAGTTCTGATCTGGTAATAATTATTAAAAATATTATAATTAAAGGCGTTTAAAGATTCTATTTTTGAAAATTGCGGGATGGCAGGCTTAGAAACGTTTGACTGCACAGCCATTCACACAATTCAACTAAATTTAGAGGGATATAATTTTTAATAGTTCTAAATACCGATTTTATTATTAAACATTCAGCTATTTAATTAACATAACTACTTTTTTTATTTCATTGGAGTCAACCCATCAATAATTTAGTGACAAAAGTAATGAGCATAGTATAACCAGTAATAAGTACGATAACAATTATCACAGTTTTCAAATGACGTTTGTTTTACTAATATCAAATGTAAGGGTGATGCTCTCACAGTACTGATCTAGGGCAAGAAAAATCCCAATTCATACTTTATTATTCTTGCGGAATACAGCATTTTAGTGAAAAATGTAACCGTGTCCAAGATTTCAGAATGGGCTTGCAAATGAAAAAAAGATGGTTATGATGTGCTACAAAAAAAAATTAGGTTTTATTTAACATTTTATAATATTAGGAAATGTTTATCTTAATGAACATAATAAATATGTTACAATTTATGACTAAACGTGTACCTTGTTTAACAAAGAGAAAAGTAAATTCATAAGTTGGTTTGAGGAAAAATTCGATGAAATGTCTTACAAAGTGAAATAATGGTGACCGTTGGCTTTAAGCAAAACAATGTTTGTGCAACTTTAATTTTATCGAACTTGATGCGTCTTTTTATGATCATACGTGTACAAAATTCATTTGAAAGTTAGAAGACCGAATACTATCCCTCTTGCAATGTTGTCCAAGAGAGTGAGCTTTGCTTCCTAAAATTTAAAATTCCAAATATGATGCCGACTATTTTAATGCAAACTTCAAATTATTGTTGACAAACAATAAACTTTAAACAAACCCCTTCCATGTGATTCCAATTTCCAATGGTGCACTTTAGCGCTGGTAATGAAAGAAGCTTTTTTCTGATCAACAATTTGTAGTTGTCTGAATTTGTACATCTTTCGCTCATCTTTTCTAAATTTCTATCCTTCCAAATCCCTACCCGTCCTTCATGTTGAGCAACCGCTCTGCCGGAATGTTAAATAACGCTCCTTTACCTTTACCTTTACATGCATATATTTGGTTAAGTGATTTTTAGAAACTTTGAGAACTTTCACAGTGAAAATTAAGTTAAAATAGTTAAATAAATAATAAAACTGATTGACAAGAACACCGCCCATCGCGATTTCTTCAGATTGTGCTGAAAAGATTCCATGTCATAATCTCTAAAAAAAATAATCTCTGCAAAATAATTTCTGCAAAAAAATTTCTAAAATAAAAATCTCTGCAAAACAAAAATCTCTGCATGCTAAGAATCTCTGCATACTAAAAATCTCTAAAATAAAAGTATCTGCATTTGAAACCTCTGCATGATAAAGAATTCTGTAATTACAATTCAATTCAATTCAAGTTTATTTGAGTTGTTTGAGTTTTATTATTATTTGTAGGCTCACCCATATCAACGTGTACATGCTCTTTTAATAATACGTAGTACTAGCTTATTTTTAGTCTAAGATAATTAAAAATGCAGATTCATTAGTCAAAAACTATTAAAGGTTAGAATTAGATTAAAGTTAGGTCAGATAATTTCTAAAAGTCACTAGTCATAGTTCATCCTTCACTCA
>JAQFYP010000660.1:0-20785 GCA_034694865.1 Bilobella braunerae | reverse complement strand
GCCTCCCCACCATGATCGGAACCCACAGTACCCACAGTACCCACACATGTTGACGAACCCATAGTGGAAATGTCAAAGAACAAAAAAAATGTATAATAAAGAATAATATATATACATTACATTATAGTATAATGTTATATTATTATTAGATATATATTATTTAGCGATTTAAATAAACTCTTCAAAATTATGGAGCAACTGCAAGCGTCTTTTTCAAATAGTGCGAACAGTTTTGCCGTACAATTTTTAATCAAAGTTATCAGTGCTATTTTTCAAAAAAAGCTATTCAGAAAATTGAGTGTTTGATTAATATTAAATTCCTAATTAAGATAATGTGCTTCCCAAGGTGTTAATTATTAAAATTAAAATTAATTAAAATAATTAAGTTAATTAAATAATAAAAGTAAAATAAATTAAAAATAAAATTAAAATTAAATTAAAATTAATTAAAAATAAATTAAATAATAAATAATAAATAATAAAAGTTAATTATTTAAAATAATTATTTAAACATATTATAATATAATATGTATATATATAATATAGTACATTATAGTATAATGTTATATTATTATTAAACATATCATTTAGCGATTAAAAATACTCTTCTCAAAATTTTGGAATAACTACAAGCGTCTTTTTCTTAAATAGTGCGTACAATATTGCCGTACAATTTTTAATCAAAGTTATCAATGCTATTTTTTGAAAACATTTCAGTTGCTTTGCCTCAATCATCGTTTCATTTAGAAATTTCTGTTTAAAAAACGGCGTATTGACATTTTAAAAATTCATTTTTTTTTTTTAAAAAAAAAGGTTGGTCTTGTCAAGTTATCACAGTTGACCGGCCGTGATCTCAAGGTCTTTACCACGTGAGCCCGAGATGCATACCATTAAGCTTCTGTGGGTGACTTTGAATAGATAAGACCAACATTTAAAAAAAGTTCTGAACAAGTGTTGATTTTGTAATCACTGAAAATGCAAACATTATGTTGAAGTCTCCTTGGGTCTTGGCCTTCTTCAGTACTGAAATGCTTCTAATCGCTGCGGCTGGAAACCACCAAATTTTTACTTATTTCTTCCAGATCCTGGAAAGTTTTGCGGGTGAGGTAAAAACGCTAGAGTTATGCTGAGAAAACTTAGGCATGAGCCAAAATGGCTGAAACTGATCGCTGGCACTGGCAGATAGGAGAATCGGAACAATTCCTAGTAAGTAGTTTTTAATCAATCATTTTGTTCAAACTTTTGTTTTTAAAGTTTTGAAAAAATAGTTTGCTTTAAAAATGCTTTTGTTCGAAATAAATCGAAGTAGCGGGCGTGCATACAAAGCGCTGCATAACACTGATTGGCCACATCTCTGGAAATAGAAATGAAAACTTCACCGATTCAGAAGCTAAGAAACGCCATTCATCTGAACGAAAGCTTCAGAAGAAATGCTACTTTTATCCTTTTTTGGCTATGAAAATTCAAAATACTTAGAGAGAAAATTAGCACTTTATCAAGCGCTGAATTTTCGTTCGCTGACACTGCATATTACGCTTTATACCTGCATCGAAAACTCAGCAATGCTGAATCCCATCGCTGCAGGCAACATGTAACTGGAAAGTGATCGGGATTTCATTAAAATCAAAGGCATGTCCCCAGTGACTCATCGAATTGCCATCAGCGTCAATTTGTTCTTCTGCTCCCATAGTACCTGTTACATGAGTCTACTTCCCTTCCAGTGTCATTTTGTTCCAGGCGAATCGCTGATTCAGCTCTAGTCAAACTAATTGTGTTCTAAATTCAAAACTTAATTTTCTTTACGCACTGCTGCATCAACTGTGTTCACTCCATCCGAGAAGTCCGCAGCTTTCTTCAGTCGCTGAAAGAGGACGCTGAATGGAGACCAAATGGCTCTAACGCTGAAAATGGCGCGCAAGTTTCCAATGAGCAGGATTGAGCGACTGTCTGTTAGCGCTTTTGTCCAGAAGACCAGCATGGACCTTTCAGCCGTAATCAGCGATGCGCCGCGCACTGTGTTCGAATCGCTGGGAATTTGCTGCTTACCAATCATTTTGACCATTTGTGGATCGAATCCAGTCGCTGAACCGGGACGGTCCTGAATACGCTGCTGAAAGCTTTCTATTCAATTCTTCAAAATGTCGGAAAAACTGAAAATTTCGCAAAATTTTTAAAATTTGAAACAATTCAAATCTCAAAATTTAATTATGATTTGGTTTTTAAGTTTAATTTAAGTTTAATTTTAACATTAATTTTACCTTTTAGGCAAATTGTGATTAAGTTTTGATTATAATTTAATTTTAATAGTAGATTAATTTTTGGGGAGTTAAAATGAATTAATTTAATGAAATGCGGGAATGTTTGCAATTTGTGATTGGAGTATTGAATTTGAATTTAAACGTCGTTTGGGATTTTGTAGGTTCTTCTTGTGCTAAAAAATAATTCTGTTTAGCTGTCCGGTCACACGCTACATCGCTTTGGAGCTCATAATATTTTAATTTTAAAATTAAAAAAAAATTCAATCAATTAATTCAATTATTTTATTGATATACGGCCAACCCAGATCAACATGTTAACATCATTGTGTAAAGAATACGAGAGTAGTAAATAGTTTACATTAATAGTTGTACACAGCATAAGTCCACTTAGGTATTATTAAAATTAAATAAAAAGTTTTAAAATGAACCATTTTAAACCATTAAAAAAATATTTGGATTTTAAACTTTTTTTTAAATAGAAATAAATCTCGTTTCTTTTTAGAACATGGTTGGAAGTGGTCCACTTCCGGTAAGCGGAAACCCGTTTTGAATTTTTGAAAATTTGAAAAAAAAAAAACAAATTTGGATTTTTTTTAATTCTCTCATTTAGTTCGTGCTAACGAACTTCAGCTTCTACAATAGTTAAAAATTAAACTTTTTTATTAGATTGATTTGTGCAGTAGCCAAGCCACGACTCTCTCTGTTGTCACTAATCAAATTGTTCCAACACATTACTGTTATATTTTCTTCTAATTTGAATTATTTTATTTAAAACAATGAGCGATCATTTCAAAAAAATATTAATTAAAAATGAACTAGTCTTCAAAACAACATTAGAAGAAAGCTCTGACCTTTGTTTTCGACTCGCGGGGGTTTACTAAAAAATGTTTCATTTGCATTTTCATTTTTCAAATTTTAGTTGTAATTAACTTTTAATTATGATTAATGTTTGTAACTTAATTTGTAACATTTGTATTTAAAATTTTGGGAATTGCAAAAATAGAATAATTTTTTTTTCAAAAATGTTTGAACAGGACTTTCGTTTTGGTGATCAAAGTAGAGTTGATTATCTTGTTGGCGTCTGTTGTAGGGCAGATGGCTCCACAGTGACACTTTCAACCTTAAAGTACTATTTTTGAACAGAATTTTAGAACGTTTTTTTGTTCAAACTTTTGCTTTAAAAGGTTAAAAAAATGAATGTGGAAGTGCTTTGTTTGAGATTAGATCAAAGTTGTAGACGTCGCTACTAAGCGCTGCAGAACGCTGATAGGTGACTTTGCTGGAAATAGAAATGGAAGTTTTAGCGCTGCCGAAGAGATGAAACGCCGATTACGTAAACGAAAATCCCCACACGAGGATTTTGCACTGGTCAGTCCAGTTATATGGGGATGTTATGGCTTTAGTTATTCTTTAGTTTTAGTTTAATTAGTATTAATTAATTGTTAATTAACTAATAATTTAACTAATCAATTTAGTTCAATGAAACTGGAGGATTGTGTTGCGACGAAGTAAATGTACATCGCTGACACCATTCCATCAGGATCGCCAACATGAAAGATCGCACCGTGAAATCGCTGGATTTGGCCTGGGACAAGGATGACAATGTGAAAAACCCGAAACCAAAATCGCTTCAAAAACTTCAGCATCCATACAACTTTTGACGCTGAAAGCGCTGCTTCTTCCGTTACTGTTGAACTATACGTAAGTAACAATGGACAGTTGATTTGAAGACGAAAATTCAGCGAGTATTTTTTTTAATTTTTTTTTTATTTAATTAGGTTAAAGGATTCCCTTGGGAACACAGCCCATAGAATCCGTAAATTCAGCGAGTAGGAGATCTATTGCTCCGGTAAAAATTGCCTTGGCCATAGAATTATTAGGATCGAAAATTGGAGCGATTCAGCGATTTGCAATCAGTGTCAACTTGTTCTTCTGCTCTCAATCTACCTGCTACATCCGTCTACTTCACTTTCAGTGCAATTTCTTTCCGAGACAATCGCTGAGCGATTCAAGTCTATTCAAACTAAATTATGTTCCCGATTCAAAACTTTCCGAAGAATTAAAAAAGAATTGGCAGAATTGGGTTCTCATTTAAAAATAAATCGTTTTCAAAAACACTACACGTTCTCATCAATATTCTTTTTTAATATTTTTTGAAGATTTGAAATATTTAGAAGAGTGAGTGAGGATTTCTAAAAATTATCTTTACGAAATTGATATTTTTTTTATCAAAATCACTTTTGTGCAACTTCAAATTTTATAGTTTTTAGTATTTTTAATTTTTATTATTTTTCTTCCAGACCTATGAAGCGCTGCAGAACGCTGATTGGTGACATCGCTGAAAATAGAACCAGAAATTTTAACGCTGCAAATAATGAGAAACGCCGTTCCTCTGAACAAAAATCTCCAGATGTGGATTTTGTAATGACAAAGTTAGCTTAGCATTTTTTGGAGTCATTATGATAATTTTGGAATATTGGAGAATAAAATTTGTGTTTTTGCATTTGCTGAAATTTCAATCACTGACATTGGAAATCACGCTCTTTGCCTACTTGAGCCAATTCATTTTTTAGAAGTCGAAAACTTTGCGATTGTGAGCCCCGTCGCTGCTGGCAACATATCACTGGAAAGTGACCATGGTATCATTAGTAGGAAATCGAAGGCACGTCTGTAGCGATTCAGCGATTTGCAAAGCTCCAATTTGTCACTATCTTCAAAGTGCCATTTTTTTGCCTAACCAACCGCTGCCAATCGTTGATTCTGTTGTGGCTTCAAGAATAAAAACATTTGGGGAATCCACTTCTCATCATTTGAAATCAAAATTTTCTGAAAAAGAATTGTTTTAAATTTTAAATTGATGTATTTTTCAAGTTGTTTTAAATTTTAAATTGTGATGTATTTTTCAAGTTGTTTTAAATTTTAAATTGTGATATCTTTTTCAACTTGTTTTAAATTGTGAAAATAAAATTTAAATTAAAAAAAAATTAAATTAAATGTATTTCTCAACTTTTTATTACTTGGACATTATTTTCGAAACTTTTTGTATTTTTTTGGTGTCTTCTCCTTGGGCGTTGTAGGCAATTTTTCTGTTGGGCAGATATTGCGTTAAAGCGTTACCCAGGACTCGTGCTTGGGGAACGTCGCTTGAGCGCCTAAACGCTGTTAATTTTCAGCGTAGAGCTGAAAACGCTGAAATTCAAAGATATGTTTAGCTTCATGAACATGGGTACATAAGTGACTCCTTCTAGAGGTATTCGAATTAGCTCGAAGGACATTCAAAGGGTCAGGAGCACTGGAGAGACGTTTCAAGCGATTGGAGCGGTGGTTACAGCGCTAAATCAGCGTTTGGTGGTACTTCTTCCAAAAATTATCAAAATTTTCAACACCTTGAAATCAGAGTTTGCTCTGCCGAGTAGCTTTACCGTGGAAAATATGCACATTTTTATCGCCGATATATGAATGCTCTTCTATTCGTGTGATTTGCAAAAGTGAAAGTAGTGGGTGTTGCAGAAATCCCGTGTTATATCAATTAAAACAGAAAGAATTTCTAAAGAATCTGAATTTCTAAAAAAAAAAAAATGTTGTTCTAAATTCTTGTTTGCGTTTGGCGATCATGTGGAATTGCTATTGCCAGCATCCTGTTCGAACGCTCAGGGCTCTACAGTATATGCCGACACTTTCAACCATGAGGAACTGTTTTTAAACAAAAATTGCTGTTTAAAACGTTTTGATTTGAAAGTTTTTTTGTTCAAAATTAGATAAAATTGGAAAACATACCTACAAATCTTAAGCGTTACAAATCGCTGATTGACAATACCGCTGGAAATAGAAACGAAACCTTCAGCTCTGCAGTAGCTGAGAAACGCAATTCTAGTTCAAATTAAGCATGATCAAGCGTGTCTATTACTTACTATATGTTAGTTATAATTAACTAATTTTTTGAAACTAATTAATTCGATTAATATTTCAGAGTTTATATTTAAACTATTTTTTATTTAGACTAATTAATTATGGAACCGGCGGTTTGTGCTGAAACAAATTACATGCTCTACATCGCTGATGCCAAAAACCACGCCATCAGGATAGATAACATAAAATTTGAATTCTTTGGAACAATGAGCCACAAGTTTAAAAAAAACTTTTCAAAATTTGTAAGATTTTTCATCAAAACTTTTGCGCCAGTCCAAATTTTTATCTTCTAAATAATGATCTCTAGAGTTTTGATCCAGTTCCATCTTTTCCAATTTTGTAAAAAAGTTAGTAAATCAAAATTTCTTGGATTAAGGAATAAGCTCTTTTGGTTTGTTTTGCGTGTAAATCTGAATTTTTGGAAATTTTGATTTTTACAGAACGGAATTGACGATTTCACTGAATTTACAACTAAGCAAAAAAAATCGCTTTTCAAATTGCGTCGATTGTGTGTGTCGCTAATAGTGGAAATCGACGCGTTGATGACTTCAATAATATAAAATAATTCAATATTTTTGTTCAAATAAATAAAATAATAAAAATATATTTGATTTCAAAACTTCGAAAACTTAATAAAAATTGGGAAATTTTAAAATTTTACGCGTAAGTGTCATTCTTTCTCATAAATCACCTCATAAATTTCTCATAAATTTGCATGCAGTATTTTATTAATTACAGCGTTTCCAGTTAGTGTTTAATCGCAACTCAATTCATGGCTAATTAAGTTTAATTTGAATTTTTTTGGCATGCAAATGAATCAATTGTGCGATGCTGTCTTCGAGCTCTGAATTGAAATACTTTCATTTTTGATTTGTTCGAGAGGTGCGCAGCGCTCTTGTATTGCTGGAAGACGTTAATGCTGACGTTTTTTTTAAATAAGATGCTAATTATTTTTAAAATAATGGAAAATGTAGTTTTTAAAATAAAAATGGGGATTTAAAAATTAAACGAGAGCAGGAGTGTGGCAAAATTTGTGATCTATCCGGGTGAGGATTGCAAAAAGAAAAGATTTTAATTGGAATTTGAATTTTAATAGTAATTAATTAGCTTTTAACTCGTAGTTTAATTTTAACAGATTTTACTATTAGGCAAAATGTGTGACCGCAATAGCGAAATTTTGACAATTGGATATTTAGGAAACAATCAAATTTTAATTTCATAACCATTTGGAATTCTGCTTGTTTATTTCATGAGAGTGAAGGATTAGCTACAAAAGTTGAGATGGAAGATTTACGGGAATTTTTTTAGAACTTAATTGGAAGCGGTGTTGGTGCTGACGGGAATTTCTCAATTGCTGAATTTTCAAATCCGCAAGAAATCACTTTCCAAAATGCGCTTGTATCTTACGTCGTGGATACTAGAAATCACGCTGAGATTATGAACTTTTTTGAAAAAAAAAAGAAGAAGAGTGGTGTGAAATTTCTGTGTTATCCAGGTGAGGATTACGTGAGTATCTTCAGTGATAACATTTCATTTGTAATGTCACAAAGACATTTCAAGAAATTACGCAAGCGTACACCGTTCTCTCCGACGACCAGTTGCGTCAAGAAAATGACGCAAAACTGGAAATGCTAGAAAACGAGCGCCATCAGACGACGTTTTATGCTCCGCCAACAATGTCCCCTTCATTTGCCTACGCCCCTCGAAAACGTCGCAAAAGTTATTCATAACGCCGAAATGATAAACAGTCAATTTGCTTGTTATCAACCTTAAGATATTTGCTTAATTTCAAGCATAAATCGAAACATAGTTTTATAAGAAATTAAAAAAAAACTGTTCTAAATTCCTGTTTGAATAATACTTGTGTGTGTTTGGTGATCAAAATTGAATTCGATTCTAGCACTGATGTCTCCACAGTATTTGTAGTATTTTTACCTTTCACCATGCAGTACATTTTGCAAAAAAAAAAAATCTTTGTTCGAAATTTTTGTTTTAAAAAGTTAAAAAAGCTTATTTGAAAACGCTTTTGCTCGAATTAGAGAAAATTGGTAGATGTGGCAATGAAGCCCTGTAGAACGCTGATTGGTGACATCGCTGGAAATTGAAACGGTAGCTTCAGCGTTGCAAAAACGAAGAAACGCCGTTCACCTGGACGAACTTTTATAGTTTTAATAGTTTTGTATGTACTATTTATCGTTAAATTTATGTTTACTAATTACCAATTGTAATTAACTAATTATTTAGCTAATTAGTATTATTGAACCTGGAGGGTTGAGCTACTATGAAGCGAATGACTTCTACATCGCTGATACCAACAACCACGACATTAGAAAGATCGCACCGTGGAATCGTGGAATTTGTCAAGAACGCGGATAAAATTATGAAAAGCCCGAAACCAAGAATCGCGTCAAAAGATTTCAAGCGCCAATGCAAAATGAGATTCCTTTTGACGCTGAAAGCGCTGCGTCTTCTAGTGCTGTTGAACTGCGCATGATCAACCTTCCCCAGAATTGTGAAGACGGAAAATGGGAAGCTGTTTTAGAAAGCAAAAATTCAGCGATTGGGAAGTCCATTGCTCTAGGGAAAGTTGCCTTCGAAGGTGGCCATGGGATCATTATAATTGAAAACATGTCTCCAGCGATTCAGCGATTTACAATAAAAGTCAATTTGTTCTTCTGCTCTCAAGCTACCTCCTACTTGCGGCCATTCCAATGCAGAGCCATTTTGTTCCGAGCTAATCGCTGCCGTGTGCTGATTCAAGTCTAGTAAAACTAAATTTCAGATTCAAACTTTTTTGAAGAATAAAAAAACAGTTGGAGAATTAAGTTCTCACCAAAGATTTCTGTTATCAAGATGATCACTTTTGTGCCAAAAAAAAAAGCATTGGCAGAATTGGGTTCTTGTTATTAACAAAGAAAAATTGCTCAAAAAGTCTTTTTTTAAATTCAAATAATTTAGAACAATGAGCGATAATTTCTAAAATAATCTTTCCCGAATTGATAAATTTTTTTTTCAATAAATTACTATTGCGCCAGTTAAATTGTTTTCTTCAAAATCCTAATCTCAAAATTCATTTTCCAGATATCACAACGGAATTGATGTTAAAATTTAACGTAGCAAATTACTAAATTAACTAATTCCTAATTAGACTTAACTTTAATTGTAGCTTGCGAATGAAAAAATGTGCGTCTATCCTTGAGCCGAGCCCCTGAATGAGCGTTAATTATGCTAATTTTTGAATTTATTACGGATCAACGGTGTTCCTTCATTCAAGGGCTGTGCAGCAGCGTTTTTGAATCGCTGAAAGAACACCCTGAGTAGAGGATTCAAAGTGGTGGTAACGCTGAAAATAACGCGAAAACTCAAAACGCTTTCCGTACAAGCTCTTTCGGTACACTCGCCAGGGTTGTCAAACGAGCCTTGTTCCTACGTCAAAGAGTAATGGCATAGACTATTCAGCCGTGATCAGCGATTCGGAGCACACGATCTGGGAATCGCTGGGAGTTTGCCGCTGGACAACCATGTTGATTTTTGGGGCAAATCCTGTCGGTGAGACGGCACTGAACGAGGTTAACCTATTTTTTCCTTCCTTGCAGAAGGGCACGGAAGAAACGGTGCGCTGATCTTCCGATAAATGGTTTTTAGAACGAGATTTCCAAAATTTTGGAAGAGCTGAAAATTCGACGTTTATACCACCACCATTCGACGGTGGTTTATTTGAAATTCAAAAATATTTCGCTTCAGGTAACACCATTGCGCTTTGCATTTGTAAATATAATATATCTTGATTTTTTTTACAATTCCTGATTTTTTTAAATTTTGAATTTTTTTTTAGCACAAAATGGAAACCGGCTGGTTTTGCTGACAGCCATTTGTCAATCGCTGAATTTTTAAATCCGCGAGAAATCACTTTTCAAAATGATACTGTTCTAATGTCGCTGATGCTGAAAATCACGCAATTCGACGCGTAATTACTATTTGTTTTTTACATAATTCAAGCTCTATTTTATTCCAAATTTGTTACTTAATATTTCGAAATTTCATAAATAATTTAAAAGTTTGGTGCATTTTTTGAAGAAATAAAAGAATCAATTTAATTTAACTTTCTTAAATGCTCCTATAACACCTTTAAGTTTAACTTATTGTTAGATCAAATTTTTTTTATCAAATTTTTGTAAATTTTTGTATTTTTGGTTGTATTTGAGCAGCAGCCACGTTACGACGCTGGCAGAATGCAGCGCTCCAGTGATCGCTGAAATCGCAAATTTCAGTTTAAAGCTTCCTTGGGATCTTGGACTACTACAGAGTTGAAACGCTGTTAATCACTGCGGCTGAAAATCATCGAATTTTTGCATTGTTCTTTCAGGTCTTGAAACTCTTCCAAGTTAGGTAAAAGCGTTTGGCCTTTGATCAAGAAAGTTTCAAATTTTTAGAAGCTAAAATTTTTAACACATTGAAAACTTAAAATTTTGAAAAAATAGTTATATCATAAGGCAAATACTCTGAGACTAATCGCTGACATTGGAAGAGATTAGAAACAATTCCTACATTTTGAAATCAGCGTTTGCTCAGTCAAGTCGTCAAGTGGTATTACCGTGGGATATGCAAATTTTCATTGGCGATAGTGAGAGCTCCTCAATAGACAAAACTGGGAAATCGGTTCGCCTTGTGTTATTCAAGATAAAAACTACGAATTTCAAAATTTCGTTTTTCAAAACTCAAATTTCCAAAATCTAAAAAAAGACGCCACGCCATTGATGAATGTAATATAAAACGGTTAAAATTGATATTGCATACTTCACACTCAACGGTCTGCTATGCATCAATTTTTAAGTTTTTTTTTTTAATTGTTGAGAGATGTGTTAAAATTCGTTTCGTTTAAAAAGGCCCAACAAATCTTTTGACACAGTCGTGCCTCGTGCCTTTGGTGCTTTATGCTTCTACTTTGAATTTGCAGGCAGCAGCCTGTTGAGCTCAAGAACATTTTCCGACCAATCAGAGAAGATTTTGTGGCCGTCTTTATTTCCAACATTTGACCGAGGTGCGACTCGAAATTCCTGGGTCACGTGGTGGCCTGTTTTGCAAAATCGACGAAAGAAGGAAGTGATCTACAAAATTAAACAAAAAAAAAATTCTAATTTATAATATTTTACAAAAAAAATACTTACAAACAATTTTAAAATAAACTTTTGCCGCCGCAACCGCAAGTTGTAAAAAATTAAATCCGGGTTCTAAATTAAATTCGATACCCATTATTTTCAACGGTTGCTTTTCCATAATCTGTTCTAAAAAAATAAAAGAATTAAAAAGTTTCAAATTTTCTAAAAACAATATACTGGACGAGATCAATTTGGCCACACCGGAACCGCATCAGGGTTTTTTTTGTAATTCTGTAAGAAGGGGTTGACCTCCACTTGTGGGAAAAGTAGGACGAGGCGCAAATTCGCTTGAAATTCAAATTCCCACCTGTTTGCCGCCATAAATCCGTCGAACGACGTGGGCACAAATGGTTTGCCAGTTGGTCTCAGAAGCAGGTAACGCTAAATCGCTGGAAAACAGTCAGAAAATGATGTTGAGACCATGCAAATGCTTTCCCTGTAAAAAGAAAACAACGAGTGGAATTTGAAACCGTAACGTAAAATTTGCAGCAGATAATGATGTAAAAGCCTCTACAAATGCTATGCTTGAAAAACAAAGATACTGATATTCGAATCAGTAAAGAAAAATTTGCAGTAGAAACTGATGAGTAGAGATCCAATGGTATATTTTTAAACTGATTTTTTTTTCCAACTTTCAAAAAAAGGTTTTCTAAATTTTTGTACAACATGAGAATGAATGAGTTGTACCACGCTGTCCTTAAACCCTACATCTGTATCCTCATTTTCAAATTTTGTTACGCCCTGCTACTGCTGTATTTGCTCTATCCTAGATGCAATTAGCGTACTTGCAACGCTGATTTTCAGGACAAAAAAGCGGTAGCGCTGAACATGATGCGCAAACTCCAAACGCTTACACTCGCCGACTCGCCAAAGTTTAATTTTACTTTAAGGAAAGTTTTCTTATCTATTTTTTTTTCCAAATTTCAAACTTTTTAAATTAATTTTTGAAAAATTTAAACTTTTTAAAGTCGATTTTTTAAAAATTCAAAAGTTTAGAGATAAAGCAAAATTGCAAAAACTAATCGCTGACACTGGGAAAAAGGAGAATTTGGAAAAATGGAGAGGAGCGTTTCCTCTTCGTAAGAAATATGCAAATTTTCATCGCCAATATTGTGAGCTCTTCTATTCGTATAATTGACAAAAGTGGTAAAGTGGTGGGTCTTGCAGGTGGGGACAGAGATCCAATGGTATAATTTTTCAAACAGAATTAAAAAAAAATGTTGTTTTAAATTCCACTTTGAAAAGCACTTCTTTAGCGATTGATGGTCAAGATGAAATCGCTATTGAGACGAAACTCCAGCATCCTGAAGCATTTTGTTTGCGTTTATTTGTTGCTGACACTTTTAACCATAAAGTACTTTTAGAACAAATAATTTTAAAACAAACATTTTTAAACACTGATGGAAATAGAAACGGAGATTTCAGCGATCCCGAAATTGAGAGACGCCATTTAACGGAATGAAAATCTCAGATGTGGTTTTTGCGTTAGTAAAATCCAGTTTACTTTAAGCTAATTTAATTTTAATTTTGTTTAACAGTTCTCTGATAGCTAATTAACCACAAAAACCTTTTTTTTAAATCAAAATTGTTGTCAAACTTTTGTTTTAAAATGTTATGAATGGAAAGCGCTTTTGCTCAAAATTAGATCAAAGTGGAAGTGGTAAGCGCGCTGCAAATCGCTGATAAGTGACACTGCTGTAAATAGAAATGGAACCTTCAGCGCTACAGAAGCTACGTAACGCCATTCACCTGGACGAAGGTTTCCAGAGTAGGATTTTGTATTGGCAAATCTTAATCAATCATTTTGTCCTGTGTATTATGTTTTACTAATTTTACAAATACTGTGACTCGACGTGTCATTTTATTTTACATAATTTATTCCCTTTACGAAATTTGAAATTTTGAGAAAAGTTTTCAAATTTAGAAATTTAATCATCTAATTTTATTTAAATTTTGAATTTGAATTTGAATTAAATTGAGTAAGTTTGAGTAACTTAAGCTTTAAGTTTAACCATAAATAAATTGAAAGATGAGATTTTTTTTAACTGGATTTGATCAACCTAGCCAAGTAATGGCGCTTGTGGAGTGTGATGCATAAGTAATCGCTGAAAATGCAAATTTTAGTTACACTCTCCTTGTGAACTGACCTTCTTCGGAGCTGAAACGCTGTTAATCACTGCCGCTGGAAACCATCCAATTTGTTGCTTATTTATTCCAGCCTACGGAACTCTCGAGTGAGGCAAAAGTGCGTGAGCAAAAAAGTTTCAAATTTTGAAAAGCTTAAAATTTTGAAAAATTGAAAAATCAGTCATATCTCGAGGCAAATACGCTGAACCTAAATCGCTGGCACTGGTAAGAAAAGAATCGGAACAATGCCTACATTTTGAAATCAGCGTTCGCTCAGCCCAGTGGTATTACCGTAGGAAATATGCAAATTTTCATCGCCGAGAGTCAGAGCTCCTGGATTCACAAAAGTGAGAAACAGAAAACGTCAACATTTTGTGAAGTTTTATAATTTCATTTTTCAAAATTAAATTTTTAAAATCTAAAAAACAGCGCCGCGACGCCGTTGATGATTTACACTCATGATGATTAACGTAACTCCTTAAAGTTCCATTTACTTAGTTAGCTTTTTATGACGTTTACTTGAAGACAAATCTTAGGGATTTCTAAAATGTTCTTAAAAAGGTTTTAAAATTTATTTTGTTTAAAAAAAAAGCGCAACTTATCTTTTGATACATTCGTGCGCTTGATGCTTAATTTTTCCGCCTTTACATTTCCAGGTGCAAGCCCGTTGAGCTCCAGGACATTTTCCGTCCAATCAGAGATTTGCAGGGCCTTTTCACTTCAACCTTTGACTGTAGATTTTGACGCCAAGCATTCGTTGCAACTTGAAGGATTTGGCACTCATCATCTTCGTCGGCAGCCTTCCAGTGCTAATTCAAAGGCAAACGAGTTTGATTGAGTGCGCTGCAGCGATTAGCGAAAACACTTGATACCGAATCAACAATAAAAGTTTCAAGCGTCAATCCGAATTCCGATGGCAGCTGAGAGCGCTGCGTTTCCGCTTCCGTTGAACTGCGCATGTGCAACCTTTCGAGAAACCGCGAAGGCGGAGAATGAAAAGTTGTTTTAGAAAACGAAAATTCAGCGATTAGTAGCTTCATTGCTCCTGGTAAAATTGCCTTGGAACAATTGGGTTAGAAATCTTGTCTCCAGCGATTCAACGATTTGCAATCAGCGTCAATTTATTCTTCTGCTCTCAATCCACCTGATGCTTGCGTCCGTTTTACTCCAATGCAATTACTCCGAGCCAATCGCTGTCGAGCGCTGATTTAAGTCTAGTCAGCCAAAATTATGCTCCGGATTAAAAACTTTTTGAAGAATAAAAAAAAACATTTGCAGAATAGGGTTCTCTCTCATCCGAAAAAAAAATTGTTCAAACACATTTCCATTTTTTTTTAAAACATATTTTAAAATGTATTTTTTAGAACAGGTTCGCGATTATTTCTAAAATTATCTTATCGAAATTGGTAAGATTTGTTTTCATCAAAAGATCAATTTTGCGCCACTTCAAGTTTTTATGAACAAAATTCAGATATCTAAATTTTGACCTCAGTTGGGAATATCCATTATTTGTTATAATATTGTCCAGATATTATTAACAATTAAATAGTTTAGTTAATTGGGCTAACTAATTCTAATTTTGCAGCCTGCGAATGAATCAATTGTGCACCGCTGCCATTCAGCGCTGAATTTGCGTCAAAAATCCTCCCTTTCCAGCTGTTTACTCTTTGCTGCATCTACTGTGTTCACTCTATTCATGAGGTGCGCAGCGTTGTTGAGTTGCTGATTCGGGCCAAAATGGCGGTAACTCGCAAAACAACGCGCAAAGTTCAAAAAGCTTTCCCAATAATTTCTTTTTGGTACATTTACTCGCCCAAAGTTTCAAACGCAGCATGCAGCGTCTGTTAGCTCCCTTGTTCAAAAAATGATCTTGGAGCATTCAGCCGTAATGAGCAATCCGAAGCGCATTGTTTAGAAATACCTGGAAATTTGTTGCAACGATTTTAATTTTTGGGCGAAATCTAGCGGCAGGATGAGCTTAATCTAATTTTTGCGCTTCTTGAAGAACGCACGAAACGGCGCTGAAATCACTGCTGACAGTTTCTGCTCACTACTGTTTACAAAAAGATTTAGTTAATTTTTTTTTGAAAAACTGAAATTTTGAATAAAAAAGTTGAAGATTCCAAAATTTGGAAACGAGATTAGAGTTACAGGTTGAAGAATGTTACCCTGTCGCGGAGTACTATGAAATATTATAACTTTGGATTAAATTAATTTTAATTATGTTAATGAGTGTTTTAGTTTTCTTAATTATGCTTAAGTTTCAATTATGATTAAATGTTAATTGTAGTTTTATTTTATCATTAGGCCAAATTTTTATATAAATTGTGAGAATTGCAGATTCGGTATTCAGTCGAAGTTTAATTGCAACGCTGTCATAAATTTTCCAGGTTTTTCTTTTCACTCGAAAACTGCTTTACGCTTTCTGCATCATACTGGTGTAAGGGGTACAGTGAAATGTCTTAATTTTGTTTAAATGTTAATTGTGTTTATGTCCTTCACTTAAGTTATACTAATCGTAGTTTAATTGTACTTTTTTTTTTGGCAAAATTGAAATCCAAAATGGCGAAATTTCGGCAATTTCATATTCGAAAAATTATTGAATTTTAATTTCAACGACGTCTGGAATTCTACAGGTTCTTCTGATATAAAAACATAAAATGCCTCAGATCATGCAATGGCTTCTCTCTTGTTGTGAATGAAGATTTGAAATTTGAAAGCTCCAGTACAGGATGAGTTTAACCTATTTTTCGTCCTTCTTGGAGAACAGCACTGAAATCGCTGCTGGCAGCATTTGTAATTTTTTCTTTAGAACAAGATTTTGAAAACTTTGGAAAAGCTGAAAATGTGGTGAATTTGAGCACAAAAAATAAGGATTCCAAAATTATCCTGGTGAGGAAATATTAATTGTCAATTACATTCTAATGGCAATTTAGTTTCTATTATAATAAATTATAATTGCACTTAAATTTTACTTTTAGGCAAAATCGAATTCAAAATGATAAAATTTTGGTAGTTGCAGATTCGGAAAATAATAGAATTTTCATTTCAACGCCGTGTGAAATTATGGAGGTTTTTGTGACGTTATAATTAAGGTTAACTCTTTTTGAAATTTTGAATTAATTTAAATTTTGATTTCGATTTTAATTGCAATTAAGTCTGAACTAAAAGTTGTATTTATGGGGTAATTTTAGGCAAGAAAAGTCTGCATTTACGATGACGAAGTTTTGGCAATTGTAGATACGAGAAATATTCGAATTCTAACCATTTTCTTTGAATTTTCAAGTGCAAATGTCGAAAGTTTCAAGATTTTAAAAATTCAATTTTAAAAAATTAGGCTTGAAATCGCTGAAACTAATTGCTGGAGGAGAGGAGAATCGCAACAATGCCTAAATTTTGAAATCAGCGTTTCTTTATATGTAGAGACTCTCTGCGGTTAAAAGTTGAATTGTTATAACGTTTTTCGGTTAATATTTATTACTAATGATATAAACTTTACTAATAAATACAAATAACAAAAGCGAAAGTGGCGGTAATGCAGGCGAAAACTTCAAATAGCTTTTCCTACAAGCTTGTTTCAGTACACTCGCCAAAATTTTCCAAAGAAGTCGGCGTCTGTTACTTCCATTGTCTATAAGGTGGACATGGAGCATACAGCCGTGATCAGCGATCCGTAACGCACTGTTTTCAAATCGCTGGGAATTTGCTGCTGGCGGACCAATTTGGGCGAAATCCATGCACTGATCGGACGCTGTATGAGATTAATCTACTTTTTGCTCTCCTTGAAGAAGGGCACGGAACGGCGCTGAAATCGATGTTCGGTTCTTTTTAGAACAACATTTAAATTTTTTTTGGAAAAAATGAAAATGAAAATAAAAAAGTTTGAGGATTTCAAAATATCGATCAAAAGGAGAGAAGGGTGACATGGTGGGAAAAGTTTATCTTCTCTAAATCAGAATCTCTGCAAAGCTTTCAAGCGTCAATGCAACCGTTCAAACCTTTGACGCTGGAAAACCTGCGTCATTTATTTGCGTTGAACTGCGTATGAGCCACCTTCCGGCGAACTGCAAATTACCGGAGAATGGAAAATTATTTAGAAAACGAGAAATCAGCGATTGGAAGCCTCATTACTCTTTGAAAATTTGCACTGGAAGGTGACGAAGGAATTATTAGAAACATGTCTCCGGTGATTTGGTGATTTGAAATCAGCGTCAATTTGTTCTTCTGCTCTTCTATCTTTTACATGTGTTTACATTGAAAAACAATCGAACAAAATTTTTGTTTTAAACTTGATTTAAAGGTGCGCTTTTTGAAATAGGTCAAACCAGTAGACGTGGCTCCGAAGCGCTACGGAACGTTGATTCGTGCCATCGCTGTAAATATGTAGAAACGGAAGCCTTAGCGACGCAGAAGCGAAGAAACGCCATTCACCTGGACGAAATTCTCCAACTGGGGACATTGCATTGATTAGAATGTTTTATTTCTGTATCTTACGATACCCTAATTACTTTATTAGTTAAATGATAAGCTAATTAAGCTAATTGAGGTTTAAACTAATTGATTAGTTAAGTTAGCTTCTCATCAACAAACAATTTTATTAAAAAAGACTACTCAAACGTTTTTTATTTCAATTTTTGAAAAATTAAAATATTGTCACCTCACTTGTGACGTATCGACTGGGGGGACTCAAGGGCAAATGATGGGGACGAAGCGACGCTGAACAAGGTCACGGTTGTGACGAAAAGTGCAAATAATTCTTTATTTTCACAGAAAACAAATATGACAAAATGACTTGGATCAAAAGGGCAATGAACCAATAAATCTAACAACTAAATAGTCGACCGGACTTAGCAGAGACAAAGGCCAAACGACGATTGAGCCACGAGTGACTGCGGTTCACCTCTCTTTATAGAGGTGAACTCAAGGCCAACAAAAATGAACCAAATAATGAACAGAGAAAATGAACAGAGGAAATGAACAAATGAACAGAAGTGAGCTAATGCTAATAACTAACTAATCTTGTGTCACGTGGACGACGTCTTCATAGTTGTTGGCGTCGTGCTCGTGACAATATGTAGAACGAGCGATAATTTCTTAACATTATCTTTTCGAAATTTATATGATTTAGTTTTACGCCCCTTCAATTTTTTATATTCAAAACTCTCGCATTGAATCTTGTGTCACAGATTCCAAATTTCTCCAACATTTGGAAAGTAAGTTGTAAACTTTTTCAATTAATATTGTCACGGTCACGACGTCGATGACCTCAAGACGCCGTGCCCGTAATACTTTGTCATAGACGTAGACGATAGTCATAGACGAAGTCCCACATTATCACAGACGTGTGTCTGTTATCTTATTTCGCAAAAGCTAGGAATATTACAAAATAATGCAGGTAGCTGTTGTGCTATTAACTTATTTAGTATGTTGCGAGGCAAAAGTGGCTTATATTGAAGAGAGACCAGGTGCAACAGGAACCATTGACTGCGGAAATTTAAAGATTTATTTACAAAGAGCAGTCTATGGAGCAAGTTACCAAGTTACCAATCAAGTGAAGGGGGTGTATGTAACAACTTTACAACACAATAACTGCTAATCAGTATATAATTACTTTTTGTGCATTGATTTATTCATGTTCTTGTTATTCTAAAATAAAATTTGCTCTACATTATATCTACTATACTTTACTTACTTACTTACTACTTTGCTCTAATATATTTCAGTTGTCAAGGACAAACTACATGTACTAACTTCGATGCTACAAATTCATATGCAGACGGTGACCCCTGTCCCAACATAGTCAAAGGAATGTGGGCCAGTTGTTGGTGTTCTGGGGTTTTTCAAGAATTTTATTATTTACCAGAAGGGCAACGGGGAACATTGTCCTGTCCAAATACTGCTATCGACATCAACTTTGCGATATACGGAGCATGGACGGATGTTATTGATAAGGTGAAAAGTGAGTAAGTGATTTTGATAACTACCGATTTTAACAGTTTTAATCGTTTAGTTGTGTAGTTCTATTGTTATCGCAATTTATTGTTTGTATACAAGTTTTTTATCATTAAAGATGCATACCGCAGTCAACTCAAAACTCATGTGTGGTTTCGGCCCTTTGGATCTTTGTGACTGTTAAAGCCCTTTGGATTAGTTACGATTGCGTCCCCGACTGGTGGCCTTTTTCTTAGAGTTACCTTGGACACACATGTGCAAATGACATTTTCAAACTACTTATTCAAAAACCATTGCAATACTGTACTGTCAAATTTAAAATAAACCAATAGTTTAAAAAATTATAAATATTGTTTTTGCTGTTGTTGTTTTGCTGAAGGGAAGCGCCCAATAAAGGGCTCCCTGTAGTTTGATCTCCCAAATCATTCATTAGCTCAGATTCAGTTTCATTGTTTCCAATAACAATCCGACTCAATTTGGCTCCAAGGACGCGGTTTTACGATTTTAGATCGCGCAATTTACCTTCAACTTCAAAATTTTAAACGAAATTTTTTTTTTCAATTTTGCACAAGGGGAAATTTAACTTTTAGGGGAATGTCCTAAAAACCCTTAACCTTCTTTTCTTGTTGAACATCCGCTTTGCGGGAAATAACGCTCCTTTTATTTACAATCAATTCATTTTAGGTGGATCTAAATTTTCACGATTTCTTTTAAATATGAAATTTAGTTAGTTATATTGCCAATGCACGACATCTAGGGGATTCTCTTTCCCCTTAGATTTTTGCCACTTTTGAGCTGTTCAAAAGTGGCCACATGACAGCTGTGGCCACGTCACTTTTGAGACTTGTTCTTTCAGTGAGTAGTAAGAAGCAGCCGGCATCCGGAATCTGTCTTGTCAATTAGTGAATTCATTTACTTAATTAATTAATAAGCAATTAATCGCGGTATCCGCATATCTCGGGATCTCCCTCACTCGCCTGTCATCCTTGGTACAGGGTATTTTGTTTATAGATAAACACTTGCTATTTAAATTGTAAAAAACATTGAGGTTTGTTTAATTTTTGTGATCTACCTGGCTCCACAAAATTTAAGTTAGCGTTTAATTTTAATGTAACCTCGTTTCAAATTAATTAAACTAACTGTTTTATTTGTTTAGTATTTTTTTTAAATTACGTTTTGAACAACAACTGTTTTCGTTGGATCAAAATGAAGTTTCTGCTTTTGCTTATTTTTTCAACTCGTCAGGAATTCTTCCGGGTAAGGTAAAGACACTTGAGCTTAACCCGTCCAATTCCGTGTCACGGAGACCTTTAGGCAGCGCGGCGTATGAATGTTCATATCCAACTCAGGGCAGCGTCAAGTAGGAACATTCATACGGAC
>JAQFYP010000659.1:0-20790 GCA_034694865.1 Bilobella braunerae | reverse complement strand
AGGCCAAAACCACCCTCCCCCATTCACTAGCACAAGCACAGTTGACCAGGCCAATTGGCGAATGTCAAAGAATTCGGAAAAAAAAAAAAAATAAAAAAAAAAAGTGGTTCATTTTAATTAGAATCTGAATGATCAGATAAAACCAGAAATTTTTTGTATGAGTTATATTTTTGACGTTAGCAGAATTAAGTTAATGAATCAAAATGAAAGAGCTCGAGGCATAAGTTAAGCAATGTCACGTAGAATCTGCGTCACGAGTTTTGTCAAATAAGTGAATGTGACATTCAGACTACGTTTCAGGTAAACTACAAAAATGTTATAGAAGATTAACCAAAATGTACCACACACAATGGTCAGCTCTTGCTCAGCTTTTCAAGAGGTCTTTGAAAATCCTGTTCAGACTTTGCAGGTAAAACGCAAGTTATGATGGGAGTTTTATGGAAGATTTTTATTGGTATGTAATATAAAACCTGTTAAGTTTAATGGGTTTTACAAAACTTGAAATAAGTTTAAATAATAATATAAATAATATTCGCACTCGGAGGTTTTCAAGAATCTAGCAATGTGTAAATTTCAACTTGTACAGCATAAAAGCGTCAAATATTAAAAAATAGGCAACTAATTAAATGTTGCTAGTTGTAAAACGGAGGAGGAAAATTGGAAATACGACAATACCGTTGACGAAGGAAAACAAAGTTGAACTGCTAAGTTTGGCCTCAAATCTCCCGTTTAGATTCTGAACATATTTTAGCATAAATTTGCTTGTTTGACAATATAAAAATACGGCGACTACAAGGATCATTTTCAATCGAAGTGTATTCACAATTTTATCACTACTACTCAACTTTACATTTTGAAATTCTACTCCAGGTTCAAGCTACAGTAAGGAATACTACGGTGATGAAACAAAGTCTGAACAATTTTTTTTATAAAACAACTTGATCGTCTTTAGTATAACATTGTACTTAACAAAATCAATTCCTACAGTTTACATTTGGTGATGCTATGCATGGTTGTGCATGGTTATTCTTATAGCATTGGTTATTTTACATAGGCTACCATGGACATCAAAGGAAGTTTTCCTCTATTTGCTTTACTTGCATTGATCGTTGCCGATGTCCGAGCGCTCTCTTGTCGGCTGATGACAACCGGCTCAAGCCTACCGTCCGGCGAAGGATTTATAAAATGCGTTTATCGGACATCTTGCCAACGAGTGTGTTGTGCAGAGACAAAAAGTAGCTGGGAAACTATCGAATTGAATGGAGCCGTTACGCATGATGAATGCCAAAGTGTTGGAACGTCCTTTGCACTGGCAAATACGTGCCTAATGAATAACGCCCAAGAGTTAGAATGCTATGTTTGCAATTCGGTTGCATGTCTTCCTCAACAACGCCCTGTTCAATTCAGTAATTTATTCCCTCTTCAAAGAGATCCTTATTTTCCAAGCATTGACCCAGTTACACGTGATAATGTGCTGAGTCAGTTATTGTTTCCATTTCAGCAATAAAATCAGCGAGTTAGCTTATAACATTCATACACGTTGGATTTATAAGCTTGTTATAGCTTTGCTTTCTGCATCTTCCATTTAATTTTTGGGTTTTTGATTGAAAAATTTCCAAACATTTATTGAATTGGTGAAATAAATCTAGTTTTAAAAACGCATTGTCTGTGTGTATTTTGATGGAGGGACACCCACACCGCTCAAGGCTCAATCGGGCTCATTACAGTAACTCTAGTAGATACACTTCCAATTTCCTCTCTACTGTTCTCCATACCGTATGGTTATCGTTGGTCTCCGTATTGTTCTTGAAACTGAATTTTGTATAATCACCAAAAAAATCAGCCCGTCGACTCTAGGCGCTCCATCAGAAAGAGTTAGTGTTAGTGTACCAGTCATCCCTTGTTAAGTTCAGTTTATTCTTGATCTTAGCCATTTGTAAAACGATAAGCAAGAGGATTTCTCACGGTGTCAAGTTACGTTTTGTCGTTTGGTTCTTCGTCTCAGGCATCAAATAAAATTACTCCGTATTACAGTTAAGAAAGCAACAACTGAGCCATATGTTGATGGCACACGGCGGCGTGATGAAGATCACAATTTGGGAAAAGGGAACCAAAACCACGAAAAAGCCTTTTCATTATTGCCCCCAGCTAAACTCTAGCGGTATTTATCCGACAGAAATCTTTTGAATTGCATTCACGTGTGAGGCGGTTTACATGGAGAACTTTTTTTGATAGTGAGTGAGGAATATACAAGGCAAGATTCTGAAAGTTGGTGACACAAAAACTATCCACTTCATACCCCTAGCTCTAGCAATATTGCAGAATTACTTAATTTGGAAATTATACATACTTAGAAGCAAAAAGGCGCTTGGCGAGTAACGCTTCAACTACTATAAAAAGTTCTGGATGTTTGACAAAATCAATAATTATTTAAAAAAAAAAATATTTACAATTCTTAAATCAGATGCTATAGAATTATGTATTGAAGGGAATTGCGCTAATCTTTTGAATATATATTTTGTAACATCATTTTGCATCATTCTGTTTTCCTACGTGCGATCCTATGAGGATTGTAAATATCTATAACATTTTGAGTATAGGGCTCTAAAATCAAACAAGTAAGGTAAAATGACTACTCATCAGCCTATGTGACATTGGTGATTGGGGTGTATGCGCTGGCGACGGTTGAATTTAAGGGTTAATTAAGTAAATTTGTACGAGGATATAGGTTAGCAGCTTTCATTTCTAAGGATGGAAACTCAGAAAACTGAGAGGGCGTACTGTGCATGTTTAAAAACTTATGCAATTCACAGCGACACACAACCTTTGACATCCAGTCCATTGCCATTCTCTCATGCCATAGTGAGCGACACCGAATTTAAAATAAAATTTCCAAGTGGCACGAAGAGTATTCTGAGTGTGCTCAACCGCATTTCATCCTGCTAAAAGTCTGCCTATTTAGAGATTCCTTTGCATTTTGATCTACTAATTAGCGTGGCAAAAAACGTAGGGGATCGTATATATAAAAAATCCGATGATAAATTGTTCCATACTTTTGATGCTTATGCAATTCGTCACATGCATTCTAGTGCAGAGAAAGGAGCCAAACGATTTCAATTCATGCTTGAATTTGAACATATATCAGGTTCAGAAAAATTGGTATTCAATTTATACTGGAAATGATAGAAACGGCGTGATAAGGCGGCTTAAAGCTGAGTCACGTGTCGTGAGTTGAGGATTAAGGTCGAACATTCAAACTGTATTTTAGTTCGGTCTTTAATGATTGTTCTTGCTGCAGTTCCAGCAATTATAGAAACTGGGTACAAGAAATGGCGCTATTTAGGTTACCAGTGCATGTGTTTTGGATACAGTAAATTCTGAAATGAAGAATATAACCAGCGCAAATAACTCATCGAATGTATGACTATACAATTGTTTCAGGAGTTTCATTACTTCTGTGAAATGATCGTTTCAATTCTTGAGAAAAAATCAACAACAATTTAACGCCCAAAACGTCCACAAAAGAGGACACCAACACGGTAGCAGGCCATTAGGTCAAAAAAATTAGGTCAACAAGAATTACGTCAACAAAAAATACGTCTACAAACTTTAGGTCAACAGCGAATTACGTCAACAGCAAAATTACGTCAACAAGATGGACTTTTACAAAAATGAGTTCAAGAATAAATTACGTCAACAACAATGAGGTCTGCAGTAAAATAAATAAATTATTAAATCTTTAAAAAATAACTAAAATTTCAATTTTCTTTTCAAACAATGGGTTCAAGTGACTACGATGGTAGTTGTTATATGTAGTAAAATTTCAAGTTAAAAACTCAAGTTCAACCCTTGACTTAAAACTGACCCACTTGTTTGTAGTACTTAAAAATTTTGTTTGAAAATTGAAATTTTAGTTATTTATTAAGGATTTAATAATTCATTTATTTTACTGCAGACCTCATTTTTGTTGATGTAATTTATTGTTGAACTCATTTTGTAGACGTCAGACTTGTTGACGTAATTTTGCTGTTGACGTAATTCGCTGTTGACCTAAAGTTTGTAGACGTAATTGTTGTTGACGTAATTCTTGTTGACCTAATGTTTTTGACCTAGTGGCATGGAACCTAATTTTTATATCCTCTGTCGGTGTGAGACTAGTTCACGGAAATACCGGCATACACAAGGCAGAGGCAAGGCAATAATTTTAATAGGAAAATCAACACTTTCGAGCCAAGTTCAACCTCAACACATCTTTACCGAGATATGCGGTAAATCGGATTCCACAAATACGGCTTTCTAGAAACCCGCTACTGAACGAATGGATAAATATTGGGGACATCTCCGACAGCAAGATGCAAGTTCTGCGGTAAATCACTCACGTAGTGGAGCACTGCGTAGCTAACGAACGAGAGCGAAATACATTTCTGTATTAGCCGGTACGCCAGATTGCTACTAACAACGATGGAATACAAAGCCTTACATATATTCATGTGTAACACAATCTCTACATATAAAAACAATCCATAGAAAATCTAAACCTTTAACAAACAATTATCCTGGTTGGTAGCGGGTGTGCCACTTTAAATTTTATAGTAATTTAGCCTTAAGTATATCTTTAGCTTATTTTAGTCCAAATTACCCTTAGTTTATAAATTAGCTCAGAGTAATCTAAGCCTCACAATGAATCTTAGTATTTAAAATCTTAGCGAACGACGATGAATGTGGCCGAGAGTGCCGTTTACTTTCTATACCTAAGTAATGTAACCCTAAGAATCTCAGTCCTTGTTGACTAGGGCATTTGCCAATTTTCAAATAAATCAAATTAATTAAAATGAAAACCAACAGCGAACACTATTTTGTAGCTGATCTGGTTATTTGAACCCCGATTCTCATTCTCCCTAGTGGAGAGAGATTGAAGCTCCATATACCACGCAGGCCCCGCCAACCCTATGCAAATAAGTTAAGGTTAAGTGTATGGGTTAAGTATAGGTTAAGCTATGTTAAGTTAATTTAGGAACAAAATGTAAACAATTGTGTGGGTATTTAGGTGTAAGTCAACTTAGGTGGGTTCCTAATTATTATGTAAATTAAAATTATGAAGTTCGACTTGAATAAAATTAAAAAAATAAAAGGTAGTTTTTTCAATTCGGACAAAAATTATTGGGAAACCTTATACATTCATACTTGCTATCCATCGTGTTGTTGATAAACAGTGTATCATGTAAACAATATCAACTTGTTCATATTATTGCACTTCTATGAAGCATCAAAGTGTAAAATGTAAAATAAAATAAAATACACAGCAGTAAAAAATACCTTACAACTACATGTAGCATAAGTCCATTCTCAATAGTAAGGCTCTAAATTTTTCTTTTGTGCATCCGTCCGTCTGTGGTTCGCAATTACGATTGCACTTAAAAACTACAATTATATTCTTAAACAACTATTGTATTCTAAAAATGGAATAGCATTTCAAAACTCTATTGCACTTCACAATTTATCTTACACGGGCGCTGGAAATTTGACTTTTGCAAATGACTCTTGGAATCTTACCAGACTAAAACTGGACTTAATTTACTACAGAAATTGCCCATTTAGAACTATGGCCACTTCATAGCACCCATATGACTTAAAAATTAAAACTATATTTAATATCGACTTTAATAAAAAGATAATTATATAATAATTATTATGAAATTTTTTGAAATCCATGCACTATTGAGCTTTTATATAGGTACTAGTAGCTTTAGATTCAATACAATATTGCCTTCCTTCTCCAGTTGCAGTTCAACTGTGAAGATTCTTATGATGTATTAACGGTATCCCGCTGTTCTTCGAGCGTTGAGTACTATAATTTGTCAATAGTGTAAGTTGCCTTTGATACAGGCAACTGGCGGCTTGAGGCAATTGAGGAGTACTCGAGTGTTATTATCTGTTTATCGGCAACTTTCTCCTTAGCTCGTTTATAGTCGGTACTCGGTAGTTTCGGTTGCATAAGTCCAAAACACCATGTGGATCTTGTATCACGATGTTTATTTTACATTCTAGAACTTTACCCTACGCGGACAGCACGATTTTACTTTTAATTGTTATTCATCAAGAGACAATTGATACTCAACACAAAATCGGCGTGAAACAATTTTCCAGGAGGAGACCTTTTCTTCCTAACAACTTTACAATAAAAATTTCTTTTATAGTAAAAAAGGCATAAATCATTGTCCTTTTCAAAAGTGACAAGATCTGTCCACAAGAGTGACTTAACAAGTTGTCAAGAAAAACACAATTTATACACTAACCGAGAACCGTAATAATTGCCTGGCGTGTGAATAAAAATGACTTTGTGATTTAGAAATAGTTTTAATAGTGTACACTGACACTTGTTTTGCAGCAACCGTTGCAAGCAGATGTAAAAACCACCAGCTGAGGTCGCAGGGAACAATGGTACTGTTAAATCCGGTTTTTAAATATGATTGCAAAATTAGCTTGCACAAATTAAAAACTAACAAACAAACCCGTCCTACCACAGCACGCAAAACACATTCTAGTAATATACACTACAACATGTTATGCATCATTCCATTGCACTCATATTTCTTCCCTTTGCAAATTGAAGGATTTCTAAATAACATATTTTTATTTTTCCTTTCATGGAACATAGCAATTCCGGGAATAGCAAGAATCCGCGACAGAATTTTCCGAACACAAACTATTGTCGAAAAAAAAATATGCATAGACGAATAGACTGTGTTTACAACATTTTATATAATATTTATTTCTAAACAAAAATTCCTAATTGAAAATCAATTTAGAATTTATGTTAAAATACGACTACTTAAGTGGACTTATGCTATGTTCAACCAATAATTTAGTTGATTAATTCTACTTTTACTCTCGTATTTCCTTTTGATCTGGGCGTGCTTATATTAAATAAAATGATTGATTGATTGATTTGGTGTTAAAATACTACAATTCCTGTTTCCTAAATTCCTATTGAAGACATGTTGCACCCACTCAAATTTTGGGGACGTTTTGAAGGTTGACGTGTTGCATGCGCCAGCTTGGGCATGTGTTGCCAACAACAAGGTATGTAGAGTCGGAAAGGACGAATGCTGCTCCAAAAATTTGTTCTGTAAAACTGAGAAAACCCAACTTCGCGTGTCGTATTGAGGAGGAAAACGGTTGCTACCAACCATGCAGCAAAAATAATGAGTGTTGTTTCATACCTTCGGTCGGTCTGGCAGCCAAAAATAAAGAAAGTGTGCTATCCTAAAAAGAAATACTACTGGAACATGCTCCTACGGCGTCAAGCTCAACATTGATTGCAGATCCACGTCGCGCTGCGGGGAGTTTCCCGTTCTGGGCATGCTGACCATGGGCCACTTGTTAATTTTCCGAGGCGGACGACTCCCTGTGTAAATTAGAAAGATATTACAACTGACTCTCTTGGAATGTTTCCCCTAAACGGTAAGATAAAATAACTTTGATGTATCATGTCAAAAAATAATATTAAGAATTATTTTATATAGTTAAACAAAAGTGAAAGTAATACGAATTAATGAACAAGCATAATTTTAAATGAATGCAATTACTTTTAGTAGTTTTTTTTTTTATAATTTTTATATGTATATAAAAATCTTACTCTATAGCCCTCTGATTTGTACTTACGTACACAATTCCATTTGATGGACTGTTGTTGTTGTACTGCATCAAGGACTATCGGTGCGGTCCAACGGTAAGCGCCCACTTTTAGAATTGGAAAGTGGCTTCATGGTTATGCCCAGAATAAAAAATTTCCCGCAGCACGGCCTGAATTTGCTACCAATGTCGCGTCGACGCAGTAGGAGCATGTTCCAGTAGTATCTATTTTTCTTTAGAATAGCACACTTTCTCTATTTTATACCTGCCAGTGCGTCCGAAACTTTAGCGCAACTCTCATTATTTCTGCTACATGACTTGTAGCAACCGAATTTCTCCTCACTACGAAACGCGAAGTAGGGTCTTCTCAGTTTTACATACGACACTTTTGGAGCAGCATTTGTCCTTCCCGACTCTACATACCTTGTTATTGGCGACACATGCCCATGCTGGCTCATGCAACACGAGAGAAAGAAAGAAGAAAAACAGAATCGAATCTGACTCCGTGTTAGCGAAGCTACGAAGTGAAGTCAAGTCGAGAGGCAACTGAGTTGATAATGAATTCAACGTAGGCTAATTGTAGGCAAAAATGGAAGGGTAGCCAAACGAAACCTTTCTGGCACGGGACGCGGTAAAGTGAAATCGTGTGGAGCAGGTTTCAAAACAATTTTCTTGTATTTCTGTTTAAATCTGTCAGACCAAAAGTTATTGTATACAAAAGCCGTATTTTGTCGTTATGCGTCATATTGAAGATGAAATTTTACTAAGCAAATACGGTTTTTCATACTGAGTATACTAGAATAGTAGGAATAAGGCACCGTTTGTTAGCAAGTGACCATACTCCACCACATTTTGAGGTTCTACATAAATATGTAATTTTTAACGTTGAAATGTGTTAGGTAACACTTGAGCTCAATGGTCATGGGTTCCGAGTGGCATGTAATTAGGTGGTAGATGTTTTTAAAGTACATGCTCAACAAGCCCGAAGTAGAATAGCAAAGGACCTTACTTTTTCAATAACTTTCTTAATTTTTTAATGTGATAGTTGTTTAAGTTTGGAATTATGTATTTGTATTGCGGATGGAACGGATTTTACTCATAAATTCGCATTTAATCACAAGCCTATGCACACAATAGAGCCTACAAATGAAACGTACGACTTTTCTAAATGTCTTACTGGCAATGGAAATGAATTTCGGGTTGTTGCACTTGGTAACATAATTAGCTACTTAGTATTCAAAGGCATGTTGCAACCTCTGCAATACTGCGACTTTCATTTCAGACTGATTCATGAATAAATAGGAATTATTGTGAACTGTGTGAATTCACTAATAAAAATTTGAAAACTTTTTTATAAATAAAATTTTAAAATCCTTATGGAATGTTTGCTGTGTTTTTTCTAGTTTTACGGGTTGAGAATGAAAATTTGAATTTTTTTTTGAAAATGTGGAGTTTTTATGAAAACAAGGATGATTCGCTTCTAATATCAAAATTGAAATTGTTGATGTTTTTTTTTTCTATTTTACATAATTAGAACCCTGTATAGCGGACAATAAATTTCTCCGTGTCTCATGGGCTACGTCCATCGTAGACACTTTATTGTATACAAATCAATTAAAATAAATAAATATGCGTTACTATTCACAAAAACAATTTTGAAATCGTCTCACCAAATTTAATTTAATTCGTTTTATCATAGACTATTGCCAATGTCTGGGAAAATATTTAATTGATGCTGATAAAGAACAAAATTCGAAATTAAGCGTTAAGTTAAGTTAAGTCTAACAAGGTAAAAATTTCTGATGTCCCCTGTGTTTCACGACGGGACCTATGCAGTTTGGTAGGTCAAAGGGTCCTAAAAAATATCCTAATATGAAATTTCTGCCAATTGATAGTTGGCGGGGATATTCAAATTTGAATTGCGGCAGTTACGTCAGGAGTGTAAAGGTCACTATCTCTTGCTCAACTCACTTTCTCTTTTCTCAACTCAAGATTGAACGAAAGAGGAAAAAAAGTGTGAAAGAGAAATCCAGAAGCAGGACTCTTCCTATCTCTCCCGTGCAATTCCAAACTTCAAAAATTTGAATATATATGCCAATTTTCAATTGGCAGAAATTTCCCATTGGGTAATTTTTTAGCACCCTTAAACCTACCAAACTGCATAGGTCCCGTCGTGAAACACAGGGGACATCAGAAATAATTTCCATGTAAGTTAAGCAATTTAGCGTTCAAGAGTTCAAGCCTCTGGAAAATGGATGCCGACTGTTTAAGCTTGGACGCATACTGTAAACGTCAAATCGAGGATGCTATGCTCCTGTTTTCAGATGGATTTTTTATTGTAGCAGACGGTTATAAGGGAGACGCATTTGAATTATACACAAACCGTGGTATTTTAATTGGAAGCAAAAACTTTGTTGTTCTCAAAGATTTGTTGTTAAGCTACTGGAGCTCGCCATTTAATGTGAAGGCAAACTACACAAAAACAATTGGCTTTGCAGCCTATATTGATTACATAACACTGGAGACATTGGACTTCTGGGTTTATTTTAAGGAAGAAAATCATTTCCCGAATTTTTACCAGTTTTGGAATAAGATGAATAACGCGAACATCAACAGTACTAAGTCCCTGAGGGAAATACCAGCTGAAGTGGCAAAACCCAATTTTAAAACCCTGCAATTTTGTTGGTGTTACTTCACAGTCGGTGAGTCATGGCTTTCGTTTGTAACTTGTGACGGTGTGAAGTAGTATGTCTCATTTAACTCTTTTAATTCTATTCCTGTACGACCCAGCTTCATGGGTTACGTATTTGATGTTTGTAGTATTAGTTCTTCCCGTAATTGGATTATTGTGTCTTAAGGTCGTTTCATGTAGAATTCAATTTTGTTTTTTGGAAGACTTGTACTTGATGTGCGGCCTGTCTTATAGCTTCCTGGCAATTATGTTCAAAACTTGGCAAAACCTTCCCAATTTACGACGCCCATATCACAAAGCATTTGAGTTTACAAACTTTGTCCTAGGTGTTTGGTCAGTTCTCATGATAATCCCTGTCAGTGCTTATAAGGGAATAGTCACAACAGAGCTTACCGCTTCAAAACCAGTTGGCAAGACTTATATTACTGATGCCGAAGTAGACGGGTTTCTCTTTTATGTTCTTTCGGAATTTACAGTCGGGCACTTTATGCTGAAACGTGGCGCACCTAACTATTTGAAGTCTCCTGTATACTTGGAGTTTGACGTAAGGAACATGAAAGGCTGCATATGTTATCCAGATATTAAGGACCTAATTCCCAAATTATGCGGTGTAAGTTGCACTGAAACCTCATGCGGTGGACGAGACTCATGCGAGTCTGTCATGGCAAAATTGAAACAGTTGAATATTTCTATACAATACCCTATTCAGCCTGGATTTTGTGACAACACTCTAGGAGGATATAGTGTTAGCAGCATTCTTAAGAGGATGGAAAAAGACAAAAATCAAAGAGTGCACTACGAATGTTTAAATATGTATGCAATTCATAGCACAAAACAAGCTTTCACGTCTAGTTCACTTTTTAGGATAATAAGGATAAATAAATTTAGGATATTTAGTTTGTCTTTCCGAATTTGTCTGGGGTCGATGATAGTATTGCGTTTGAATATCAGAGTATCTTCAGATGACGACAAATCTGGACTTGGTTTTGCATCCTCACAGCTTAAAACATTATATAAATAGTCCTTCTTGCTAGGAAACTTGTTAATTTTCATGTTTTTAAGCAGTAAATATGATCATAGATCTTATGCTGTGTTAGCAATAGATTCAGATTTGTTGCGGTTTCTTGAGATTCCTCATCATGAGTAAAATCACTCACGGTAATCTGACGTAGGATGAATAACACGATGATCATCAAATTCTTTTCTAGTAGCAAATTTCTTTTCGCATGGACATGTATAAATTGCCCAGTCCAAATAGCTATTGCCTTTCTGAGGGCAGTAAAAGTCTTAAAAGTCCAAAGGTTGTAAACAACAATGAGAATTCATTTAGGTTGTTTTATGTTAGAACGCTAAATAATTACTCACAGACAATAGCCACCCTGAGCCGATCCCTCAGATTCGACCACTCAAAACTCAAACTCATATTCTCAAACCTCACCTAACTCATGCCCTCAGAGCCGACCCCTCAAAATAATTGAAAATTAATTATCTTAAACGCACCTAACTAGCTCATACGACTTGTTAATTAATTGTTAACCTAACTGTAATGAACCATATGGCCTATACCCTATCCTACAGGCCATGTCATTCCCATAAGTATACAGTGACTATGCTGATCATTAAACAATCGATGACTTCTATGAGCAGTGACCTCTGTAACCAGTGACGTCTACTTCCGGTGACCACTAGTCGCCATCTTGAATCCTGAATGTAAACCTTCCCGTAATTAACCTCCTTATATGGTCTATACCATATCCTACACGTCATAAGTGTCTATGACGAACAATTGGTGACCCATAAGATTAGTTACCTCCTTTATCAGTGACCTCTGCTAATGACTACTGGTCGCCATCTTGATTATTTATCTAAATTTTTCACAGATGTCATAGCATGCCCGTCAGTTATGTTATAAATTTCGAGCATAGAGCAGCTGATTGTCGATCATCTGCTTAATTAATCGTAGTAAAGTGGGAGAAGAAAGGGGGCAACACTCCGGGGGAACGGTCCCTCCCCATTCCATTACAAACAGTTTCAAACAGAATACATTTCTAGGGTCTGAAAGAAATAAACTTCCGAACCCCTTTACCACTTGACTCCCAGTCTCAATGGCAAAATACAGTATAAGTACACGAGCATTTGATTTTGTCATGCCAGTACTACTGCAGTGTTTCAAACTTAATAAACCAAAATGAATTCTCGTTATCGCCTAACGCCATCGGACTTTTACGACTTTTACTGTCCCCAGAAAGGCAATGGCTATACGGACCTGGCTATTATTTCCCCCGAAATGCTTTGCATTCGGGGGAAATAAATGCAATGTCATTTACTGTCGAAGCGTCGTTTGTTTTTTAAACACGATCTTAGCATAATTTTGATGTTGCATAAAGCACTCTGTAATATACCATGATTCCAGTCTCTCTTAAAAATGCAAGCAGTGCTAGGGCCAGACAAACAGAGTAAATATAAAAACAGGACACGACGTTTCCTTGCAAACTAAGTTTTTGAATTCGGTATTTCTCATGTATCTTTTGTTTGTTCTTAACATACAAGGTAGTCATCTTATCGTCCTCTGTTGGATAGTGTATCTTTATCCACTTGTCCCAAATACTAAATATCCCGGAACTCAGTATCAGTTGCATAGTCATATGTAGCTCAGCATGATACAAGTTGTTGTCAAATAGGAATCCCGTTATGTGCGTTTGAACTCTTTCTTTTCCTTGGACATAATGCCCTTTATCGACTATTTCGTCGTTCAAACTTTTCAACGCGTTATCCGCATGAAACGACTCTAAGACTTCAAGTGTTTCCAAAATCACCACCTTATCGAGTGCTATTAAAATGTTTCGATAGGCGTTCATCTTCTCTTCTCGGAGCATCCCTGTGTCCGATAGTAGGGCAAAAACCAGTTTCCTTGGAAACTTGGATAACGACCCACACACATTGTCTACTGTCAACCATTTAAACGTTTCCTTATAATTGCTTATTTTCTCTATGACTTGTTCCAAGTAACCTTCTACCAACTTTGCGTTTTCACTTCGCATATAATTACAATCCGAGTATCCATTTGCTGAAACTAACCCTCGAATAGAATCTTCTATGTAATTCTCAAAAGCGCAGAACTCATCTTTAGTACGCAAAATTTGAAAAGAGGCGTAAACAGGTCCTGTACAATTTTCAGTGTGCTCCTTGCTGTCAGTTTTGCTGGCCTTCAGTATTACCCATAAGTCATCGAAGCTCAAGAAGGTTGTTACCACTAGAAAGCCACTTATGTTTGCAAATGTTTCGTAGGTTCCGGTAATTGTCATTGGAGACGTGAGTTGTGTCACTACAAGTCCCTTGTACCCATTTATTAGTACTACAGACCCAAGCAACCAGAAAGCCAATAGTATCCGATACTTGAATTTATTCGATAGTATCTTGAGACTGGGCGGAGTCTCATGCCCAGCATCTAAAAATGTTGTGTACGAGAGCAAGTACAATTTCAAAAACAAGTTCAGTATAGAAGTTTTTCGGAGAGTGTCGTCGAGAATACTAAGAATACTTATACATCCCGGAATAATTAAAATAACAAAAATGGCGAAAACGCCCCATGACGCTTCATCGTAACAGCGAGTGTACATATTGAAGTCAAGGGACCGTGTCACCCCGCTGGCTGTTGTGTACGCAATATTTTGTGACCTTATAGGAATTACGTAGTCCACGTACACGTCTTCCTTTTCCCATGTTCTGTAGTGCATAGTACTGGACACAAACATACTGTATAATTCATTCGAGTGGTCGTTTATTGATTCATACGATACAAATCGAATTGTTTTCTCGAATGCCAAGTGTCTCATTGCTGTTTGCATGTTTGTCACTATTGTGCTCCTGTTAAAGGGATGCATGTATGGGTATCGGAAGGTAATGTGATGCAAGTAATTGATGCCATCGCTATCAGCAAAACTAGTAGGAACGTCCCGTTTCTGCAAAAAGTAATATGGCCGCCCTTGTCCCATTATCTGATGGAAACGGACCATGTTCGATATTATATTGGTAATGGTAAAATTTGCGTATTCAAAATTGTAAGTGGGATAAAATTTTGTGAGGCTATTGATGAGTAAACTATACCATCTGGATATTTGATGTGTGTTTTGTGTGTTGTCAGGTTCCAAGTAGTAGATAAGTTGTATCAAAAACTTGTTATGTGCAAGGCCTCGCCTAAAATTACTAAGCATAAATGAGTAGTCAAATGTAGTAATTACGTTGTAGTATATTTTGTGAGAAGTCTTGTCCCCAAAACGTAGTTCAGAGTCACCCGGACTGTTGAATATATCCAAGTACTCAAAAGTGGCGAAATACGAGTACTCATTGGCCTCTGGAAACAGAACAAACAGAGCGTAGCACAAATATTTGTTTCTGGGTCGTACATAGTGGGATTGCTTGTAGCCGAAGTAAGATTCTGACCTGTGAGTTACAGTAAACAAAACGTTAACGCTAACCACATTGAAGGATGTACATACTCAAGAATACTCTAAACTCATTTTCTTAAACACTGCCTATAGTAAAAGGGTTTCGAGTTGCTTGAGAGAAACAATAAAATCCAAGTTTGGGAATGCGCAAGTGATGTTGGATTGGGTAGTTTACATGTAGAATTTTTTCCGAAAGTGAAGAAGGTATTTGAAAAATTTGAGGAATTTCGATGGTCAACCTCCGCCTCTCATCACTACTGCAGATGACCACTCTGTTTTATCATATTACCTTTTTTTCGTATTACAAAAACAATAATTTTTTTCAAAAGAATGAACTAGGGGAGCAAGAATGTGATGCGTAGCAGCGCTGTTTTGCTTTTAAAATTAAGTGTACCTGAGACTAGGCAAAAACTCCTTTTTAATTTTAGGACAGGAGGAACAAAAAAAGTAAAATCCTCCTGTCCTAGGACGGGCGTGTTTGGCCAGTATTTGTATAATTGTAAATTTGATACCTTGTGACTGATAAAAACGTGTTCTTGTTGATCAATCCTCCAATCACATATGTTGGCGTAGTCAATGGCTGCGTAAGATTATAGTCGTCAGTGTCCGGCACCAACACCGTGACGTAGCACACTGAAAACTCGGCAACTACGGCGTTTATATTGTCTATACGATTTACGTCGTATGCCATTTTAAATTCGTGAATTTGTTGACCATGCGGACGCGTGTGAAGACTTCTAGCGTGTACGACGCAACTTATTAGAACTAGAATCACGCTTGACACCAAACAATTCATGTCTCATATGAACAAAATCAATGAGTAAATCAAATTGAAAAAAGTTGATTTTTTAAATACTTTTTAAAAGTTTTTAAGTCAAACAGCAATTGTTCTAAAAGACGTCTTCTGTATACTTTTTCCCCTTTAAACCCCAGCATATAAAAAAAGCGAAAAATATTTACCAGTACTATGCATGTCCACTACGTGAATTAATAAATTTTCTAACATTGTAAAGCCGTATTTAATTATTGAAAAAAAAACTAATGCGCCCCTTCCAGTTCAAAAATAAATAAATTATTAAGCATTAAAGTATATCAACGTGTGGCTCCACAAGCAAAAGAGTTTCTTATAATTTGAAATGAATATTAATATTGTCAAATCTATACTAAAACAACACGGAAACCTGAATATTAGAACTATTTTGTATGTATTTATTAGTGAAATAAAAAAGCTACTCCCCCATGCGATAAAAATTGTTGTCACACCGAAACTAAGCCTTAAACTTCTTGGTAGCAAACGTTGATATTCGAAAAATTCCATTATTTTTTTTCATTTGCATAGTGTGCAAAAACCATATCAAACCATGCTTTCCAATTGTGATATACCCCTTAATCGAAGGGCCATGAGGTCCAGTTGGTCAGGATGTCAGTTCCTTTCCACTGGCTTCTTGGGATCGAATCCTGATCCGGCCAATAAAAAAGTGCCATAGGACGAAAAGCGTCTATATTCTGGAAATGTGTGGAGGAGATGAAAGAACGCTTCTGGGAGATGCTTTATCTCGACTGCACATTATCTGGACAATCTGCATATCCAGATTGATAGCATTGTAAGTCCAACCAAGGAGTTCCTTATGAAAGAATCCTAACTCTCTCCGTTAAGGCACCTGGAGTCGATAGGATGATTATCCAGAATGTTATCCTCACTCCGATAAGGTGCGGAGACACGATAGGGAGGCCTTTGGCAGTGTATTACATGGAGTTAGTGCAATGGGCCCGCTTGAGACCTAAGCGCTGTGGGTAGAAATACCCCCTCTATTAACATACATACTATTACCTGCGAGTAGACTCTCCTTGCCTCTTTATCTGTCAAAATCCAGGTGGAATAACTCCTTATAAATGCAAGTGCGCTACACTACAGTATTTAGAACAACATTCTCGTTCTGCGGTTCTAACACAAATTGCCGGTAGTTTTGCATACGCCGAAACAATTTCTCAATTTTGAAAGGTGTTCCTATATGTTTTGCCTTGTCTAACGCGTTTGGGAAGCTTTAATTTTGTCCTGAGCTTGTTGAAGGCCTAATAACTTCTCGAAAACTTTGCGCAAAATAAGAATCATTCTGCCAACTATTTTTTATCAGTGAGAACAATTCACATACAAAATAATTTTTCTACACTGTTTATTTGGCTACAATTTTCAATATTTGCAGCCTCAGATCTCACTAAGGTAATATTTCGCGGTGAAAAAATTCCAGAATTTAAAACGAAAATTGGAATTAGGTTTTAATTTTAAAATTGTGTAATAATGGTAAAGGTAAATATGTTTGTGTAAAACAAATTCCTTGCTCGGGTTTCACAAAGCTTGCACACCGTAGGTTTTTAACGTTGAGACGTGCAGCTAAATCGAAACAATGTCTTCAATAAACGAGCAAGTAAACTTTTTTTGTTTGCTACTTTACTTTGTGCAGGTTTGAGGGATTCGTTCCCCGAAGGTTCGCCCCTCGAATTTTCGTCTTAGGAAGGTTCGTCCCTCAAAGGTTTGTTATTCGAAGGTTCGCCACTCAAAGGTTCGTTATATGAAGGTTCGCCACTCAAAGGTTCAAGACGCTGTGGGAGATTGAACCTCACCATAAGTTGTAAACCTGCTCCCACACATTTGCCTTGAACATCCAGCCGGCTCCATCCATGGTTTTTTGTATCAGGTTCAAGGCTTGCATATAGCTGTTTAGTAGCGTTGCTTCCGTCTACATCGTTTATGTCAGCGACATTTGTGGTGTTATGTTTAGGCTACAATAAAATAAATTTCATATAATAAGCCTCGTCAGGTTGGAAAATTGTTCGAATTTAGTTTTGGTCTTATTACACAATTGGAGATGACACCGTGGGCTGCAACATGAGTGTATCACGTGTATAGTCGTATGTCAGCATTTTGACCTTTTGCGAATGTTGAACTGCCTCTGACGTGAGAGGCTCATTGGCCTCAAGAAGTACAACCTTGACGTGTATCAGCTGTGACATGCACAATCAAATTAGACACAAACACAAACAAACAAAACAAAAGTGAATTCATTAATTTCAATTGAAAAAATGTGTTAAGCTTGATGAACAGATTCTGTGCTTCATTCTTGGGTAAGCCAACAATATCAGCAATGTGTAAGGTCGTCCAAAAGACTAGGTTAGGGTCAAATGGTTCCGTTGTATCACAATCACCAACGTCTATCTTGCTAAGTGCAGCGGAAACTTCCATGTTGTTCTCTTTTAGTTTGGAAACATTTTCGACTTCGCGCTCCGGCCCATCCAGAGACAAGTTAAGATATTCGATGCCGGAAGACGTAGTAGAAGTATTGATGAGGAAACTAGTTATTAAAGGAAAATTAGCATCCTCTATAATTGAAGGCAGAAAATGAATTGCCAGGGAAATAATTTTTTTTATTAATAGTGATAAAAACATTTTAAGGATTAATCAGTCCCGCACTTCGTATTTCTCGCTCCTGATATGTTCATCTTGTTTTTGTTACTACGAAATCATAGAACTCAAGTTTTCAGTAAGAAAACCGATTTCTGTTGCCGGCTTGGACGGGGATCCCTTAGGATCCTGGCCATGTTAGTGACAGGACACTGTTTACTAGCCCTTCATCTCCACAGAATAGGACTCTTGGACTCCACAACCTGCACTAACAAGTAGTAGGCAAGGGGTGCAAAATTCAGAATTGTCTGAAACTTGGCCCAAATGTTACTTATGATAAAGCATTTTTTGTAAATTAATGCTAGATTTCTATGGCTAAGCGTTTGCGGGAAATTTAAAAAATTCATGTTCCCACCTTGAAATTTTTTGAGATTTCCAATGGTCCCCCCTTTGTCAATTTTCAGTAAATTCCCACAAAACTCATTGTAGTCCCGACTTTTTTTCACAGCAATTAAGTTTTAATATTTCTAATTAAACAAAACAAAAATAAATCAAAAATAAATCACAATGGAGGAGGGGGTCACGGGCCTCACAATTTACAATTCAAAAACCGTCTTAATTTATCCAAAAAGCATAATTTTGAAAAATTAATTCAAAATTCACCAAAGTTGACAAAAGGGTGTTTCTCACAATAATTTTCACTCTCCCGCTAAAACTTTTTTAGTATAAATAAAATTGGTCCTTTACCAAAAAGTTTACAAAGGGGGGCCCATTGGAATTCTTAAATTTTGTGTGTAAATTTCCATAAGATTTTTCATAGTAGGCACTTTTTGAATTTTTTGAATTTCCCGCAAACGCTTGGCCATAGAAATCTAGCATTAATTTACAAAAAATGCTTTATCATAAGTAACATTTGGGCCAAGTTTCAGACAATTCTGAATTTTGCACCCCTTGCCTACTACTTGTAAGTGTGGGAAAGAGGAGGAAAGCAGAGACCATTTTCTGATGCGATGTGAGGGGTACGTTCAAGACAGACTGCTCTTCCTTCAACGGCCATATCTGTCGGAGAAAGACGTCGAAGAAATCCCTCTGCCTTAGCTACTACAGTTTGCAGTAAAGACAGGGAGGTTTAAACGGGAAACGCAGAGGGTTATCCCAAGAAATTAACGCTGTTTTTCTAAGAGTGGCCGAAATATGCCATTCTAGCGCATGCTCGGCGTGAGTCTCACTATCCTAATTAATAAGTAGTGAGCTCCCTCTCATAAACATACATACATCTGCACTAGTTGTAACGCTCATTTTGCAGGTTAAGTTGCACAAATAGCTGAAATTGCAGGAGTATTAAATGTTCACATTTTAATTGAATTAGCAGTCAATATCATCAATTCAAGTACTTGATCATTAGTGCAGATTGGCATTTCTTTGGAGTCCTAGTCTTAAGGACACGGGTCTTGTCTTACGAAGGAAAAGTAGACGAATCCTACTAGTAACGCAAAATTACCTTATTGTTTTGTTTTGTTTAGGGATAACCGTCTGCAAATTCATACTAACTTGATTTACCATTTGATGTTGTGAAGCTTTTTTTTAATTAAAGCTTAAATTGTTTTTTTTTTATGGATTTTACGTGAATTTTTTTAAAGTACTGTTAAATGGAGTTTTCTTGCATTGTATTACATATAACAAATTTTTACGTCAAAATTGTATTAGCAATAAATTGTTACAAATTATTAATTATGTTTGTACAAAATTTGTACAATAACAGACTATTACCATCACATTATAATCAATTACAATTGCGAATTATCATTCTAAGAAATATGTCGCGGATTTTGGACGTATTGGAAAGTTTGGCTAACCGGATGGCGACATGGGTTAAATTTTATATCGGTAATTGTAGTTAACTTAAGTTGGTGTAGAATAACTGTGACTCACTCTGCTACTTATGGCTTAGGATATAAAAGAATTATCGATATGATTCCCTCTTTTAGCCTTTCAATGAGTATTGGTGTTTTGCCCTTATCCCCCGTATCATATGCCACTTATATGCGATTATATTTTGAATATCTTATACGAACTCTATAGCAATTCTCATGTTCAAGAAAATTTAAAGTCAGGAGATTTGGAAGCAAGTCTTTTAGGTTTACAATTATAAATAATCCTAAACAAAATTCGTCTAAAATTTTAATTTATATATCCTGAAATCTAAAAAGTTGCAAATATGAAAATGAAATCATCATAATTTAAAAAAAAATTCTTAAAAATTTCTCTTGAAGGATAAATACCTGAAGTCAAAAGATTTGTGTGGGTGTAACAAAAAAACCCTGTAATTCAGTGTAACATAATTGTAGTTACAAGTGCCACGAATTTTAGTTATTGCAGGAACAAATAATTCAAAACAATAATGAATTCACTTTGGATACTTTAGTTAAAGAGGTTATAAAAGAGACTCCTCCAAATTTTGAACTCAAAAAAATTGAAGTCTGAAATTAAGATTGTATATGCATTGATGAATGCTGATTACAATTTTTTTTATTTTTTTTTATTTGATGTAGGCTCACCCATATCAACATGTACATGCTCGTTCAATAATACGTAGTACTAGCTTATTTTTAGTT
>JAQFYP010000658.1:0-20806 GCA_034694865.1 Bilobella braunerae | reverse complement strand
AATGATTTAATATTCCAACCGTGACACTGATAGGCTCTAGGTTAGTGACTTTTAGTCAATTATTGTGAATGCATTCGTCGTACCCGAAGGGCTAGCGCGACTGGCGCCGCAGGCGCCCCGCCCCATAGGGGCAGAGTCGTGCTAGTATCATTAATTCGAGTGTAAATTTTTAAACTTTTTTGTTTCAAATGGATTTGAAGCACATCAATTAATGAAGAAACGTTTGAATTAGATTTTGCATTTGAATTTTGGCGCTGAATGTGAATGGCTATTTAGGAGGTAAATTTGAATGCAAATTCCCTTCTGACAAATGGACTTGATTTAGCAAAGAAACCGCATTTTTACTCAAATCTCTTTCACGCTTCCCCACTGTTTTTGTTTGAGAAAACATCGGCATTTCAAAGGAGAAACAGAACCTTACTCATATTTTCAAAGCAGTCAATATTCGTTCAAACAACTTTTTCTAAGTCATTCTAAACACTTTTTAGAACAAGTTTGTTCAGAGCTTTGTTTGGAAGCGAATGTGAATTTGAAAAAAAAGTTATTTAGGAGAAAGTTATTCAAGAATCTCATTTACCATTGTGGATCTACATTTGAATGTATCTTTCACCCACAACAGTAATTGAATCAAAAGCTCCCCACCCGCTCACACTCCATCGTACCATGTACAGAGCCTTTCAAAATTATGATGCAAAATGAAAAAAAAGCCTTACGTCGGCTAAGTCATCGAAGCAAACTCCTCCGTGAGTAACACCGGTACATTGTGTGTTTTAGTTTCAGCGGCGTCTCCATTTCCCTAAGAATACACAACTTCTGAAAGTCTCTGTACTAGTGGTTTACAGAAAAGACAAAGAAGCTGGACACTGTTCTAGGAAAACGCTATGAATTAGAATCCAAAAGTCACTTTTGGGCACTTTGATATGATTTATACAGAGACTTTCAAATTTAATGTGCGCTACAAAAGGAGAACATAGGCTACGCGGGAAATAACGGCTACTGAGTGAGCTAACCAGGTTCGGCAAATTTTTACTTTCACTGGCGTCGCATCTCTTCGTTTCATGGAAATTCCAATTCCACGAGTGTTCTGAATGGCTCTGTATATTTTGAAAAATCTTACGGAGAACTCCATAACCACGATGAGCCAGAGTGTCAGCGGCAAATTGAGGATGACAATGCAAAAGAGAATGGCCAGGAGGCCGAGGAAAAACTTTGCAAACCATTCCGTTTTCTCTAGTTTCTAAATTTTCTCTCTTTATCTTTTTTCTCACTTTCTCTTTTTTCATCTACGCAACTTTCACTTTGTATCGGAATGGAGTCACTCTTCAAGAAACGTTGAAGAGTCCTTTGTGTGGATGATACGAATTTGTTTGCAAAAAGAACACAAAAAGAAAGTTTGCTTTCTTCGGAGGCCCTTAGAGACTATAAGTGGATAAATCAAATGCACTTCTAGGGCACACAGAAACCTGTTGGAATGCCTCTTCAAATAAAAAGGGCACAAGACGGTGCCTTTTATGCCTACTTTCCGCAATTATTCTCCCACAATTAATGATACAATAAAATATTTAGGCACCAAGAACTAAACAATACGTTCTTACTTTCTAATGTCCCGACTTTACAGCAGCGATCAGCTTTTTAGCCAAAACGGGCAGAACTTGCTGGATAAGGTTTTACTCTGTGCTTTACACTATTTTGCGCTTAACTTAAATTTAAATTTTATTTAAACTAATTTACTTGTATCATTTTATTTAAACAAAACTTTTTACTTAAATTAAAAACTTATTTTAAAACCTACCTTTGTCTTCTGTTGAAAACCGTGGCGAAAACACCGCTGAAAACCGTTGTCTCAAACTCAGAAATTGGAATTTGATGGGATATATCCCATAAATCCGTTGAATCCACACGGATCCAGAGTTTCTCTTGAAGAATGGAATTCTGCTGGAGAAACTCTTCTGGAGATGTTTTCCTGGAGAAGTTCCTCTGCTGGAGAAACCGGAAATTGGAGCTTTGGCTTAAGGGGAGTGCGCTCTTGGAAGCCCTATGTAAATGCGTCTTTAGTATGCGAGTGGAGGAAATATTTGTCACTGGGAAGACAGCATGAACTTTGGAAAATCGCTTCCTTCCTGGAATCGCTTCTGATTCCTCCATGAATCGCTTGACGTTGGAATGAAGACGGCGACATGACAAGTTTGGACAGCCCAATTGTAGTGCTAGAGAAAGTGTAATTTCCAAACCAAAACGAACATGTGTTTGGAATAATTTCTAATTGAGCTGGAATGAGCAGGAATGCAAAGCGTGGGTTTGAGTGGGTGCGATGGAGCACTGTGGGAAAGACGAAAATTGAAAGCCGCTTGGCCCCACTTCTGAAGATTCCAAGGCGCTTTCCAGCCATTCCAGTCCCAACACACAGACTAACAGTTAGTTAGTTAGTTACAGACTGTGCCAAACATGATTAAAAATGCCACAAATTACATCGATTTTGAAACATTTAAAAAAGAGTTAAATTCCTTGACACCAAATACTTTTAAAATACTTTCGATACTTGCAGTTATTCTTGAAATACTGTGTATTATGTACTTGCACTGCTTTTTTCAGTTGACAACACCAAATAAAAAAAATAACAGCGTAACCAACTACATAAACATAAATCTCAGTTTCGTAGATCTCTCTCAAAAATGTTGTACTGCTTAATTTTTTTTAATACAACTAATTCCTATATCTCAATGAATTTATTAACATTGTGTCATGTACGCAAAAGAGAAGGTTTAAGTTAAAAAAAATGGCTGTAAATTATAATGTAAACTTCTTTCCATGGCATTTACGTTCATGTACCCTTTAGTCAATATTTTTTACTCACAGTTTTACTCTAAAAGCGACATTAGTTTCGCTTGAATTTCTCTTCCTTTACGGTACATAAGAAACACTTTGTATATCAAAATCATTTACTAATTGGTCTTCAGGTTTCAGATTCAAGTTTCTAAGGGAAATGTAGAGGTGTGAAAATGGACAGTGAACTTAAAACCCAAGTCTAAGCAATCTAGAATTTAGAATTTTAGAATTTTACAATTTACAAAAAATCATGTGCTACCAAGGGAAGCGTGTTCTGAAATTAGTAAAAAAAAATGCGGGCGAATGACAAAGTGCATTTCCGCTTTTCATCGAACCAAACCTTTCTCTTTTCAAGCTTTCTCTTTCCTTCCCTTTTCTCCGATGCAGGGCAAGTTTGTTAAACATGTTAAGATTAATTTTCCATTTTTCTTTGCTCTCAAAAACCGTTTCGCATTTTTGAAGACAATAAACGCTTTTCGCTTTTAGGAGCTCTCAGTCCACGTCTGGGTGAAGACTTGAACGGAGAAGGAACTTTGCAAAGCACCACTTTTTTCAACCACCCAAAATCACACGGCTTTCCATCTGCGTCAACAAGCAACTTTCACTTTTCTTCCTCTGTAAACCTCTACAGCAACCTTCACCAAATGGATCAAACCAAGGTCCTTGTCAACCATGCTAACAAATTACGTATACTTAATTACATGTATATATACATTATATATACGTAATTTGATAGTATGGTTGCCAAGGTCCTTGGATCAAACACTCGGTTATGAGAATGGTAGTTAGCAGCACCTTTCTGGAGGGTGGGACCTTTTGAGTCACAAAGAAATGGAGCCATTTAGGAACCCTTGACAAGGTGAAAACTGTTTAGCAATTTGCAGTTGCAGTTGGGCAAACTATGTGTACAGAGCTTAACTGTTATACAGCGCAAAAGTCGTAGGAAAGGATAGTATAAACATCAAACGTCTTCTGGATTATTATTTTCTAGGAATAATTTTTTCTATCATTTGCATACCAGTTTAAATTATTTGCATAATATACAGAGCATTTTTTATGTCCGAACAAAAAAAAATAAGTTGCTGTGAAGTAAAACTTACTTAAAATCGAAAATCTTGACCAAAGAATGGTGTCATGAAAAGTCTTGGGGGGGTTGACTTTTGGATTTAAATTCACAGCATTTTTATACGAAAAGTCTAGTTTCCCGGATCTTATATTTTTGTACGAGACACAAGACGTGCCCTGCACTTCAACCTGGAAGATGTTTCCAAATGAGCTGGAGAGTCTCCTGGACACGGGTCCTGGATAAGTTTTTGCTGGAGAAGAAAGTGTTAATGAATCCTTTGACACTTCCTGGACATCATACAGTGTCCTCACCTTCCCTCCGTCCAGCGTCTCCACATCAAAAATTAGCTTTCCAGGAACATTCCCTCAAATGACAAAGCCTCAATCCAATTAATCCGCACTTAATGGGCTTTCTTTAACTTTTCAGAAATTCACTTCTTCCATAACCTAACTTTTGCCCTATAATTCCTTCCCTCTTTCCAAAACATTAACTCATAATTAACTTTGCTAGTTAACTCATGGTTAGAATAACAATTAACAATTCATTCAACTATATACAGTTAACAATGAACTTGGTTATTATTCTCTTTGTAGAACATTTTTTTCGGTTATCAAATCCCTCAAACTAAAAATTCCTGAAAACTCTGTCAAATGAATTTATTTAGATTGGATAACACCCTTGACTTCTTTTGTACCACAAAATTTTATTTCTTTACATATACAGAGACTTTCAAATGTTAATTGGAAGTTCACTAGTCTAAAAGCCCAACGCCGCTGAGTTGAAAAACTCGTTGAACCTACGTTGAGAATGTAGTAGTTCGATTAGATTGATTAAACCCCAGCCGTGTAGAAACTCACGCCTTAGTTTTGAAAGGCTCTGTACATATTGTGTTTCACGTCTTGCTACGAAAAGAGAAAGTCCGGAAACTATATCGCAATAGAGAAAGGCGGTGAATCCGAATCGAAAATTATTCCTCGCAGACAGTTCAACCGTTTTACAATTAGGATAAGATTTACAGATTTTTTTTCTACAACAATATTTAGTTCCACGGACTTTCTCCCAACTTTATGCCAAGGCGTAAAAGGCGCTGTGAAATAAATTTTTGGATGAAATATTTTGCTTTTGCTTTTTTAAGGAGGCATGGGAGTAAGCTGAACTTAATGTTCGATCCGAAAAATAGAAATGCGAGTTGTTGGTATACAAGGAGAAAGCACATTTGGAGAAAGTCCTGGGAATTCGGTTAGAGGCCACTGGACACTCAACCTGCACTTGATCCCTTTTCACCCAGCAGCGACGCACGAGCGCTCGGGGAAAAGTTACCTTTAACACCCCACTTTCACTTCCGGCTTAAGCGTTTGACTTTGATTGTCAACCGTATCATTGAGCCCTTAGTGCACCCGGCACGGAGATAACTTTCACCGCTTCTCCAGCAACTTTCATCAGCTACTTTCTCTACCAAAAATTCCTCTTTTTGCATGAATCAGTGCCAGTAACCTCGACGTCACCAGTTTACTTGCAAGATAGGCCGATTTGGAAGAGGGAAAAGTCTCATTGAGAATTCATGAAGCAATTACGCTTGAATTTATTTTGAAAATTTTCAATGCCGTTTCACTCACGGCATTTATGATGCTTTTTCTTTTAGTTGTATTTTGTGTTCATGTCCAGTTCTTGCTTGTTTAATTTTAAAAATTATGTTTGAATTTGAAAATTGCTTGGCGTAACGTTTTTTTCTTCAAGTCCCGAGTGAAACTCTTGACTCGTCACACCTTGACAATAGTGAAAAATACTGAAAATAGATTTTCCCAAGTGAAATATTGGAGAAAGTTAAGGAGATGGATTTCCCTATTTTGAATTCGGACTTTGACAGTCGCTTTCACGTTTATCCGTCACATATACCGAGCCTTTTTTTTTTGTAAGAAGATTCAAAGCTCGTCTAGGGGTTAGTGTCATTCATAGTGAACGAAAATCAACTTAATTGACAACAAAATCTGGATTCTTGGCTCCTAAAACATTCACCACATTACTTTTCCAGTGCACAATCTTAACTTCTGCTTTGCTAAATCGCTGCTTGGTAGTAAAAAGGACTACAAAAATTTATTATTTATAAAGCTTTCATATAACAACATATTTTTTCTGGTCCCAAAAATCCTTGTAGGCAGCGACTTAAAAACGTGGAATTAACGTACGAAATAAATTTATATAAACAATACATACACATTTGTTTTATTTAAGTTAATTTGGACTTGCTTCTTTTTTTAGCAATTAGGTTTATTATTCAGGTTTTATGTTTAATGTTTAGGTTAGGCAATTAGGCAAACAAACCCCACAACCTAACCGCGCATAAGCAATTTCGAGATATATTGATAATTTACCCAAAACCCTTTGTCTAATATTGATTCTGAAAAATAAACAGAAATTTAGATTTATAAAAATTATGGTCAACTGTTTTATTCCCAATTTTAATCATTAGTTTAACAACTTTATTGAAACTAAAATTTAAAGAAAAACAACTTAAACTCCAGTTTAGAAACTCACGTAATGAGAAAAGGTCAAATTAGTTTTAGACCACAGATCAGAGATCAATGCGTTTGCAATGCCTAAAAATTTTGTTTTAAAACGAACTTTAAGAATTGTTTCAGCAATACTTTCTTTTTCTCCAGCGATCGCTTATTCTCAAATAATCGCTCATGCAATGTTTCCGAGAAAGCGTTCCAACGTCCTTTTCACTTTGATTTGTGAAGTGACTTCCAATTAACCACCCTGAATGTCAACTCACTTGCAAAAATATACCGCGCCTCTCAAAATTCTGAAAATGTGTAGAATGGTATTGTTTCATGCGAATCAAAGTTACCCTCTCGGTACGCAAAACTTATGAAACTTAAAAAAAAGATGCGTTTTCCAGCTTTTGATTTGATTTTGAAAGACACGGTATATGAAAAGGTGATGCGGACGCGCGTTTTTCTATTTTAAAATTTTTCCATATTTTTTTTTTAAATGTCAGCCAATCAAGCGCCATGCAATAATCACGTTGGCAGAGTGGACTGAGTATGACGAGAGGAAATACGTTAATTTTTTTATTTGAACACATGGAGAGTGGTGTTCAAAACGTGTTCTAAAATGCAGACAGGTCTTTTATGGATGATCCATTAGAGAGGACTTGATGGATTCCTGGAAATGCTGGCGAAGTGCAATTCGTAGCTGAAAATGACACAAAACTGCTGTCCAGCGAAATTAGAAAATCTGGACATCTTTCCATCGTCTCCAGGAAGTCCAAAAGCATCATTTCTCCAAGATGAAATTCAAAAAGTCACAACGATATTCTCCTTTGTAGTGGCAGGGCTCCAAAATTTGCTTTTTCCAGGAAATCCAGCCAAGTAAACCTAAATTGAAACTTGGCTGAAGCTAACCCAGCTAAAGATTTTCTCCAGGATTCCAGAATTAAAGCAATTTAGGAGAAGATGGTATTCGTGTTCTAGATTTTTGTATTTAGGGCCAGTTTTCAACCATTAAAAATCAGAGTTGTTAGGCAGAGGGAGAAAGGGGAGTAAAGGGACCCGTGAACGAGGGCCCTTGGAAACTGGACCCTTTGCATCTATAGTTTAAAAAGTACATTAAGTCTCCTCTAAACGTTCAATTCCGCCTGTCACTTGAACATGATCAAAATGGCTTCTATTGGAACCTCCACCTCTCCAGCACCTCTCCAGCAATGCTTCCTGGAGAATTCTGGAGAAAGTTCATTAAGAAACAAAAAGTTGGTTGGTGTCAAGGCTCAGAGGCTAGATGAGGCCATTTGAGAGGAGCAGAAGGGACCTCTCACTTCAACTTCAACTCCAAGTCCTCCAATAATATAACATAGTTGAATTTTTAACAATTGTTGAATTCTAAAATCGCCTACATTAATTTGATGACGCAAAAAGTCGTAATTTAATCGAGCTGCTGTAATAAATTTTGTACACTAAATTGTTTTTTTAGCAAACAACAGTACAATTCTGTGTATGCAAATTAATTTTTTGCTTTTTGTCCAAAGCAGCCCAAACATTGTGATGATTGCATTGACATGTTGCGTGTATGGTTATACCATGTGCTTCAATGGAGGCACCAATGGGCTTTTGGGCAAATCCAACTTTCTCTTTTCTCTATTTGGACAATAAGGGCCCAGGGGACCTAGAGAGCCCTTCATTGCATCACATTTCACTTTTGCAAATCTTTTTCGCCATAACTTTTACCCAATGTTATACTTATTGACAAGAAACCTTCTACATGAAATCCCGTGTCGTTCTGGGATTCCTCATGAATTTATGGAACTACAGAATTCTTATGCCATTTAACAAATAGAGGAAGTAGCAAAAAGAGAAACTAGACATTCTTACAGCACAAATATAAATCCAACATTTCACGCTGGGGCAAAGTACCTCTCATGTTTACGTGTACCTTTTTGTTAAAGATTTGTAAAAAATTACAGTTTTATTCTAACACTAAAACTTTCTCCGGCATTCCCTTTTGTGCGGTAATTAGGATCACGCGCTGTGACTCAAGTCTAACTGAAAACAAAAGGAAAGTGAAATTAAATCTGGAGAAAGTTGTTTAATCCAGCGCGCGTTTCTGTAGTACAAAAAAAAGGTGTAAAAAATTTTAAGTGAAATATGTCTTTATGTTTTTTTAAGATTGTGAATTCAAAATCCACGTTTTATAAATCAGGGGAACCTGAACCTGAAAGCGGCGAAGTTACCAACATCGAATCGACAGCCCTACATTTATATATTATATAATTTTTCACTACAAAAATATACATAGCGTTTTTTTGCCCCCACTCAAACGGAAAATTTAGGCGTTTTCCTACAAAAAATGCTGTGAAATCACATAAAAATATTGTCCCCGCATAAACTCTTGGGTAATGTAGGTATTAAATTTTATCTTTTTTCAGCTACGGCGTGTTTTCCTTTTGTACTAACAATAAAAAACGTTCTGTACATTATTGCAATCATTTTTGAATTTTATTTCAAATAACAAAAAACTCGAAATTGTAATTCAAACGCCATTTGATGTTTATTCTAACGTAAGCTGTGTTTTCTCCGTATTGTGAAAGGTTAACATTGCATGTCCGTTACGTGTTTAATTTCCTTTGTTTAAAAAATGAAAGCAGTAAATATTTTGGAAATGTATTCTGAAGGACAGTTTTTGACATTACGGAACGCTTGTAACCTGTCCTTTGGATTGATTACAGCTCTGTGTCCTTATTTAAACTTAAAAATTTAAACACCTAACGCGATAAAAACATGGTTATTTTTTAACAAGTTTCCTTTGTATTAGCATGAGATATGTGTTCAAAATTTGCACGGTATACATTTAGAAGAGGCGATTGTTGGGTGTTTTACGTTAAATTTGACGTCAATCCCCCTGAAACAATTCCTGTTAAAATGGAAACTGAGCAAAGTAAATTTAAGTATATGATTGAAAGTGTCCTTAGCGGGAAATGAGCATTCAATTTTTAGTTCTGTAAGCTTTCTAAATTCTTGATCGCAAATTCTGAGGTTTTCATTTTTACGTTCATTTTTCATGCAAACTCAAGATGCGAATTTTACACCTCATTTGTCACAGAAACTGGAAACCTAAAAAGCAATTAGTAATCGTTCCTGATATACAAAGCCTTTCTTATGTTCCGTACAGAAACAGAGAATGAGGGAATGCAGTTGATTCCGTAGAAAAAAACTGTGAATATAAATCTAAAAAATCTTCTCTAATGGCCGACACTAACGAGATGTAAATGCCCTGCAGTGAATTTTCGGCATTAATTTATAACACTTACTTAGAATTTGTCGGACTTTCTCTTGTGTACATTTCATAAACTTATTAGTACATTAGAACCGAAGGCCATAGCTGAAATTTTAAATGCAAATCAGCGGTACTAAAAATGTTATTTTTTTCGATTGGCGTTGTCAACAGATAGTGCAAGTACATATTAAGCAGCAATTGGAAAGTACTGCAAATACCGGAAATATTTAATGCAAGTAATTTAATTTTTTCACAATACTGTTTGAGTGCAAGTGATGGATTTGTGCTGTTTTTATGTGCGTTTTTGTGCGTTTTTTGACAGAGATCATGGCTCTGATCTCTTGTTGAGGCGAAGCGAGTGTATTGTTTGCTGGTACTAGAGTGTCTGGAACGCGCCCTGGAATTTCAAGGAGAAGTGAGACCAAGTGGCTCTCAACTTTTGTACTGTCCCACCGGGCCCCACCAAAGTATCGCTTTGCATTCCAGACAATTCTTTAGAGATATCATAAAAGAGCGACCAAGTCAATTATAAATTATTCCAATCACCTTCTGCTTTCCAGTTCCCCAGCACCACCAAAATTCAATTGTCCAGATTTTTCTTCCTGTCGTCGTCATTCCAGGCGTCAAGCGATTCGAGCAAGAAGCTATTCCAGAAAACAGCGATTTTCAAAAGTTCCCACTGTCTTCCCAGTGACAAATGTTTCCTCGCATCGCATACTAAAGACGCATTCACAAAGGGCTTCCAAGGGCCCACTCCCCTTAAGCCAAAGCTCCCATTTCCGGTTCTCCAGCAGAGGTTCTTCTCCAGGAAAATTTCTCCAGAAGAGGTTCTCCAGCAGAGGTTCTTCTCCAGGAAAATTTCTCCAGAAGAGGTTCTCCAGCAGAATTCCATTCTTATGTGTGATGCTTTGGATTTTTCCTGGAGTTCATGTCGTCAGGATTCAACGGATTTATGGGATGGGATATCCCTTCAAAGTCGCTTCCTTCAGCTCCACCACCCTTTACAACAATTGTCAACAATGTCAAATAAACTTTTTTCAAAATTTGTCCGACGCCTCTCCTCCTATTGTTCTGTTCTAAATTGCAAATTGTGAAAAATTTAAAACAGATTCTTTGTTTTCCTGCACGTTGAAAACCGTGCGCTCATTATTTTTTCGGGCAAATTGAATAGGTGATGAGCGAATTCAGCTCCTAAAAGTAACACCGTAGGTATAGGCAACAGTTTTAGAGAACGGTGTTCTTGCCACGGTTTTGCACGTAAGACAAAGGTGTGGAGATGGGAGCATAATGTGGAGGGATTAGCATAGTTTTAAAATTAGATTGTCTCTAAGAATGCAAGGAGGTACAGTATTGTTCAACATCTGAAAAAATGATTTCTAAAACTATTTTCAAACAGCTATCTAGAAAATCTGGTTTGTTTGAGCACTAGTTGTTGAGTTGAAAAGGGGTTATGAAATTGCAAATCTCAAGTGTATCAACTTTAGCAAAAGAAAGTAAAGTTAAGTTTATTATTCCTGTAAGAGAAAGCTAGTATTATTATTAAAAGCGAAAGTAACTGTAATTTGAAGAACAAAAATAAGTTTACATAGAAGGAGAAAGTTGCATTATTTTGGGAGAAAACTACTTCATCTTTGCATTTAAAAGTTGCATTATTTTAAAGAGATAAAATAACAGCAAGCATATTCGGCGGAAGAGAGTAGAATTATTTTAGAAAAATCTTCATTTTTGAAGAAGAAAGTAGTATTATTTTAGGAGAAAATTCCTGCATGTTTGGTGAAGTAAGTAATTTATCTTTAAGAGGATAAAATAACAGCAAGTTTAGGAGGATAAAGTAGCAATTTTTGGGAGAAAGTAACGTTATTTATGAGAAGAAAAGTAGTGGAGCTGTCACAAGGTAAGTTCAAAAATCTTGTTCTAATTTTTGTTTGAAACTTAAAACCGTTTTTAATAAACACACGGAAGACCAACTTTCTGCTGCGGCGTCCGAACAAATAAATGAACTACCAAGGCTTAGAAACAGTACGTTACGTTAGAGTAAACATCAAATGGTATCTTGGTTGTGATTTTTTTTAAATATTTTGTCACAGCAGTTCAAATTAAAGTATGTGTCTGATGTACAGGGCGTAGCTTAAGTTTCTGAGGTGAATTTTAGGTTTAAATTGACTTTTCGAAACAATACTTTGGTTTGCTGACTTTCTCTTCCCTGCGGGACCAAGAGAACACTCTGTGAATACAAAGTAGTTTTGTAATGCAAGAACGCTTCTTGTAGATTTCCCAAATACGCTTTTACATGAGTTCCATGTCAATACCGAGAAAACCAAAACCGACAGACATAAACCGAGAAAACCAAACCCTTGAAAACTTAAACCGACAGACATAAACCGAGAAAACCCAACCCTTGAAAACTTAATCCATAATATGGGTTTTCCCGGTTCAGGTTTTCTTGATTTAGGTTTTTTTTTATTTTGGTCGTTCTCGGCTTTCGTTTTCTCGGTATTGACCTGCTCCCTTTTACATGAACCATAAACATCTTCAAAAAATCCGAACATTTACGATCTGCTTATGAGCCAATTAAAATTTTATCAATTTAAATCGCTGTTATTCAGTGAGAATGACGCCCCTTAGTAAAAGAGTTGAGAGAGGAGACAGTAAGAGCGCAATCTGACTGCGTAAATATTTTATAGTGTCATTAATTATGTGAGAATAATGCGAAAAATAGGCATAACAGAGCCATTTTGTTCCCTGTTTTGTTTCCAAAAGCATTTCAACAGGTTTCAGTGTGTAGAGGCCTTTGAAGTGCCTTTGATTTTTCCACTTATAGTCTCCAAGAAGTTCTCCAAAAAAAAGTACTTTGTTTTTCTGTGCTCTTGCTCCGCAAACAAATCAGCATCATCCCCACAAAAGACTTCCGAAACACGTTTCTTAAAGAGTGACTCCATTCAGATAAAAAGTGAAAGTCGCGTAGAGGAAAAAAAAGAGAGCAGAAGAAAAAGGAAAAAAAGTTAAAGATAAAGTGGCAACAACCACTTTGTCGCACGCTACAGCGACGCATGTCGTCTTGGCCTCCTCGGTGTTCGGCGACGGTGTCCCTTCCTCGGCCTCCTGGCCATTCTCTTCTGCATTGTCATCATCAATTTGGCCATGACACTCTGGCTCATCATGGTCATGGTTCTCTTCCGTAAGATTTTTTTCAAATATACAAAGCCTTTCAGAAGACACATGGAATAGTAATTTGCAACATAACTTTTAGACGCGTTACAACGCCAGTGACACAAAAGATTCGCTTAAGCCGCTCAGTTCAAAGACTAAGATTTCAGTTCGTAGTTTCTTGATGACTTGTGTTTTCTAAATTTCAATTTAATTTTGAAAAGCTGACTATAAATGAAAAGCAGCGCCGGGGTTCTACGGGACTAAAACGCTTTGTACAGAGACTTTCAGAAAGGTTTGTGATAGTAGTGAAACGAAGAGAATGCAACGCCACTGAAACTAAAACCTCGTCGAACGTACGTTTCTCAGCCAGTAATCAGGTACGATTCTTTCGTAATCGAATATGTGACTTTGCTCGTTTTAGACCTTAATTTGGAAAGGCTCTGTACATGCGATGCGTTGAATCGTGAGGCATGATGTTCCTTTGATTCAATTTCTTTTGTCGGTGGAAGATGCATTAAATCTCTCAAGAGTAAATGAGATGGCACAGGGAGCGTAAATTCGACATTTCTTTTCACGCTTTTACTTTTATAATCACTTTCTCCGAAATAAATTTTTCATTCAAAATTACATTTTCACCCTCAATTTCCAAACAGAACACTGAACAAACTTGTTCTAAAAAAAAGTGTTTATGAAAACTTTTTAGAAAAGCTGTTTGAGCGAGTATTGACTGATTTGAAAATAAAATTAAGGTGCTGTTTTGCCGTTGACATGTCGCTGTATACAAAGAGAAACAGAAAAGGGAAGCGATAGGTGATTTTCATTTAAATTTCCCTCCATAATTACCATTCACGTTCAGCGCCAAATTCGAAATTTCATTCAAGCATTTCTTCTCTAATCGTGCTTCAAAGCCAATTGAAACAAAAAAATCAATAATCCTGTTTAAAAATAGTTCTTGTCTCTGTTAATTTGCATTTAATTTATAGGTGTAATTAACAAAATGCTAATTAATTTATTTAATTATGTAATTAATTAAACAATTGTTCAGCGCTATTTAGCGATTCAGCGATTATTTCTTGATATATGGCGTCTGGATCATTGTCGACCAATAGTCGAAGGGGGTGCAACTTTTCCAGGGTCCTTGCAAACACCAAAAGTGAAAGCAGACTCGGGCCATGAGCTCAGTTTGGTGAAAGTAAGTTTCAGTTGGAGAAAGCAACTTTCTTTTGTTTTATTTACTCCCTTTAAACAATTTTTTCTTCATTTAACTAACGGTTTTCAGCTCAAGTTTCAACTGCTTTCCCTTAATATTTTATTTCATTAACGTAAATTCTTTCTCTTTTGGTGTAACAACTTTCTCCAGATTGAATTTCGCTTTCCTTTTGTTTTCAATTAGACTTGAATCACCGACGCGCTCTCTCGACATTTTTGGTAGTTTTGGGGTACACCTCGTTTCTGGAACGGGTGACATCACTGATCTGGAACACGGACACCCTCCTCTTATATGTTTCTGGAGTGCTGGAATCCTGGATAAAAATCCTAGAGAAAATATTTAGGTTTAGGTTTGGCCGATTTTCCCCTGTAAATTGGAATCTTTATAAAGCTTTAGGTTGGAGTCTCAATTTAGGTTCAGTTGACTGGATTTTCTGGAGAAAGCAAATTTTGGACCCCTCTAACCACAAAAGAAAAATGATTCTTTGGATTTCGTTCTGGAGAAAAGGTCCTCTTTGGACCTTGCTGGAGACAATGGAGAGATTTCCAGAATTTTCCGAGTCATTTTCTAATCTCCCTGAACTGGACAACATTTTGTTTTCAACCACGAAAGTACTTCTCCAGCATTTCCAGGAATCCATTCAATTCTTTCTAATGGATCATCCATAAATTCAAAACCCCTCTCGATTTTAGAACACGTTTGAACACACTCTGCAAATGTTCCACATAAAAAGTAAACTTGTTTTCTCCTGTCATACTCAGCCCAGTCTTTCCATGTGATTAATGCATGACACTTGATTGGTTCACATTTGGCGGAAATGTGGGAAAATCCTTCCACCACTTCCATCCGCCCTCGACGCATACTGAACTCAACAGTCAGCAGTCAACAATTTTTTTTTTGGTTAAGTGTGCTGGAGAATGTAATTCTGGAATTTGCTGGAAAGTAATTTAGAAATGAATGAGAAGCTCTTGGAGGCACTTGAGGAAATTTGCGGCATTTTTTTTTTCAATTTTACAGAGCCTTTCAAAAAGTGAGTTGAAGTTAGCAAGTGGAACATCGCAATCGAGTCCAAAAACTCGTTGAAAGTGAGTAAACTTCTGACGACGTAGCTAATTCCGTCTCCAAAAAACCCTGACTTATTTTTGAACCTCTCTGTTAACAGCGTGGTTAATGTCCTGTACAATAAAAGAAAGTCAGGTAATCTAAAACATCGCTCTGGACGTGCATCAAAATCTAAAATTTTCACTACCGCATATAGCAAGTATGTACCATTTGGAAAAAATTTTAAGATTTTTAAAATTTAGATTTTAACTCACATTTTATTTTCTACAGCTAAAATTACTTTTCCCGACTTTTTCCTTTCGTACGGACACGTAACGCTTCGTTTGTAATTTATATATTTAAAAAAAATCGTTGGAATGTTTTTTGGCGAGCAGATTTTTTTGATTCAATTGGAAAAATTCATAGAAGAGGCCAAAAGAAGCCTGGGTGAAAGTGTTGGATTTCGTCTAACATTCAACTTTTCCTAAAATACTTTCAATCGTTTGTGAATGCAGCGCTTTATATATTCTGAAAAATCGCTTTCAGGGTGAAGTTGAGCTCGGGAAAAGTAGCGCTGCAACATCCATTTGAATGCACATGCATAGTTAACCTTTTCCAATTATTCATCCCCTCAACTTTCCCTATCTTCCAATCAAAAAACATCACTTTTTGATTCATTAAATTTACTTAAACAAACGACTTAAAACCAATTAAATCTTACGCTACCTCTTCAAATTACGCAAAACTTTCCAAAGACACAAAGTAATTGTCAACAATTATCTATTTTCAAATTGATAAAAAAAATTGTTTACTTCAACTTTCACTAATTTCAAAAATAAATGTACAGAGCCTTTTCCATAAATGTCATGAACAAGTGAAAGACCGGGAAAATAAACATCGTTCTAAAATAAGAAAAATTACCCTAAAGTGTGTAGCTACATTAAGCATCATGAAGATTTTTTGATTCTAACTCATTCATCATTTGCTGTCTTATTCGCACTGTCTTTTGCATCTCGGACGTTCTCTTTCCCTCGAACTAAGAATCACTCTGTACATAAAGGAGAAAGAACCATTGCAATACTGTCATTCAGTAACTCCAAACAGGAAAGATTGCGGCGGTAGTTACGCTATTTTCCCTTTTGTCGAAGATTGAATTCTATCAAGTAGACAACAAGCTTTCGTTCTAAAATGCGACATAAAATGCTCTGTATGAAAAAGTGTCGGTAACCAATTTCTACTCATTCAGATCCATCATACCCTCAAAATAAATTCTAACCTTTTTCCAGTGAAAACAACAATAATTAAAAGTAATTAATTACTTTTGAAAATGTGTTTACCGCAAATTTTCACTGCCGTTGCACTCACGGCATTTATAAAGTTTTTTTGAGAAAATTTTTTCACGTCCAGTTCTTTTGTTCCATTTTGAAAATTTTGCTTTAATTTGAAAATTGCTTGACGTAACGTTGTTAACATCCATAAACGGTGCTCTGATGATGAAATATTGGAGAAAGTCAAGGATATAGATTTCCTTGTTTGAGTTCAGACTTTGACAAAGTTGTTTCACTTTTGTGTCTTAACATGTACCTAGCCTTTTTTTTATCATAAAATGGATCAAAGGTCATGCAGAGTTCTTCGCCCGTGTCATTCATGGTAGACGAAACTGATGTGGTCATAAAATCAGCGATTCTTGGCTCCTACAACTTTCAGCACAATATTGTTCCTACGCAAAATTTTAACACTTCTGCATTGTTGAATTGCTCTTTGGCAGATAGAACAGGACACAAAAATTCTTTATCTATTACTTTTTTCCAGCATTTTTTTCTTGTCCTAAAATTCTTAAAGGCAGCGATTAAAATAAAAATTGAATTAACACGCAACATTAATTTTTAGATAAACAAAAAATTGCTTATTTTTTTTTATTAATTAGTTAATTGTAGTTTTTTAAGCAATTAGCAAAAGCAATTCTGAGAAATAGTAATAATTTTCCCGGAAGCCTCTGTCCTAAATCGATTACAAAAAATTGGTAAATTAAAAAAAAGAAGCTGGTTTTTCTAAACTCAGAACTAAAATCTAGATTTCAAAAAATTTGCTCATATTGTGGTCTTTATTTCCATTGTTTAAACATGAGTTTAACAATATTTCAAAAATGTAATTTAAAAAAAAAATTATATATTTAAAAAATAACTTGAACACCAGCTTAGAAAAGTACATAATGAGCTAAGGTCAAAATAGCTCGAAGCAGATATATTTTCATCTTCTTCTGAGGTTTGTCAAACTTTAAAATATTGTTTTAAAATGAATTTAGTTATGAGTTATGGATGAGTTTTAAAAACCGTACATTAATACTATGCAAATTCATATACAAATTACTAAATGTACACTTTGATAGCAATTTTGATTTTTAAAACTAGGACTTGAACTCTTTCCCTTTCGAATGCATGAAAAGCTTGAAGAACACACCGGTTTTCTACATGTAAGCGAAATCTGCATACATTGTAAACAAATAAAATTACTGAATGACTTCCTACTGAAGCGAAGCGACGTTGGAAGCCCTGGATGTTGTGTGCTCATCCCTGATTTTATGAAAGTGTTCACAAAGTGCAGGTTCTCCAATCACTAATAAATTAAGAAAATTGCTGCTTTAGCGATAGAGATGTACATGTAGGGTGTTTATTAAGTAGCGGTTTAGCTACTTTAAGGGAACGCTCTTTTAGTCTGTCCGTCTGCGCTCTAACTCCCGAACGGATTGACTTATTTGAAATTTGTTTGCGGGAAGATATTCTAAGGGTCAAGAATCAGGTCAAGTTCGAAAATGGGTCATCAGGATCTGACCCTTTACCACCAAAATGACCCCGAAGTGACCCCCAAATAAAATATTTGGGTTCTAAGCTAGTCTTTTGTCTTAAATAAAAAGTTATTATAGTCTCAATGATCCTAGTGACCCCAGACCCTCTGTCAAAACCCCTAAGTGACCTCCAGCCACCCCCAAAACCGAAAATTCGAGTCTTTCGGTATCTTGCTAGTTTTGTCTTAAATGAAAAGCTATTATAGTCTCAATCAACCTTGGTGACACTTGACCCCCATTCCATGACCTCTGTAAATGACCCCTAAACCTGAAAAAGCGGACTTTTTAGTTTTATAAGATACGAAAGTTGTGATAGATTTATTGACTCGAGCGACTCCTGAGCCTTTCCCTTTATATCTATGACCCCCAGGGGCCGTGAGGTCCAGTTGGTTAGAGTCGATGGGATGATTTGTGTTGGTTTCAAATTATCCTGACTCAAAAACACAGGTGTGGAGACGATGTGGAGGCCTTTGGCAGTGTATTTCGTGGAGTTACTACAATGGGCCCGATTGAGGCCTGAGCGGTGTGGGTAGAAATACCCCCTCCATTAACATACATACATACATGACCCCCTAATAGACCCCCATTTCTTCTTGAGTACAAGACGATACTGGTTACGTGCGTTTGCAACTGTTTATTTAAAAAAAAATCTAAAATACAAACACATCACAGAATGTATTGAATAAAATTATTGAACTTAGTAGAAACTAGCCTAACATGTCCTGAGGCGGACATGTTTGGCTCGAATAAAAATAGCAAAATATTAATATTGTTTAACCTCCAGCATTTTACTGTGGAAAAAGTTGGAGGCTATCTAGAAATTAAGCTAGTACTACGCATTATTGAAAGAGCATGTACATGTTGATATGGGTGAGCCTTACATCAAATAAACTTGAATTGAATTGAATATTGTTTAACCATCATCGTTTCAAAATAAAAAACAATAAATAGCAAATGTTTATAAAAACGTTTCTTCTTTAAAAAAAATGGTTAAAATTTTACTGCATTTGGATTAGAATACATTATTACAGCATTTGGAAAATTGTGGATTTCTAATGGAGATTTTCTACTGACTTTTGACCTTTGACATGACATTAATTATCTCTTAATGTCCAGCGGACACTCCGTGGGCAGAGTAAGCGAATCCCTATGACACGCAAAAAGAAAACGAGCCCTTAGCTTTGTCCCGACTTTCTAAAGAATTAATTTCTTGAACGATTCACATCTACCAAAATGCTTTCTTCAAAAATCCAAGGAAATTTTTTAAAAATTAGCAAAAAATATACTTTTTCCAAAAGTATATCTTCGATATATTTTTCGAGAAACAAAATTCTCCAAAAATAATATATTTTTCAATATAGAATTTGCGTTTCGAAGAAAAATTATTTCTAAAGGCAAACCTAAAACTAAAAAATGGATTTTTACCAAAACATACTTTCTCCAAAAATCACAACATCTACTTTTTTCTGGAGAGCGTTACTTCCTCCAAAAGTGTTGTATTTTATCAAAATGTACCTTGGCTCTGAAGATCACGATAAAAAAAAGTATGGCGTGACAATTTGGAGTATTATGAGGCAGAATTGAGAATATTGTGTTAATTTTAATTTTAATAAGATATTTCTCTTCATCGCTCGTTTTCAAAACGTTTTACTGTACAATTACTCAAATTTGTAAAGAATTAAAGAAAGCAAACGTATGCAATTATTGAAAGCCGAACACAAATTATTTTTTTTAAACTCCATTTCTTAGAGTGTGAAGTAGTTTCAGTACGGACTTGTAACATGTAATTGAAATTTGTTTTAGTTTTGCCAAGTTATTTGAAAGCAGAACTATTGTGCAAAAATGTTTGCAAATAACAACAAATGTAGCGAAGTGTGCTAAAAAATCAGAAATGTAGATCCTAGTAATACGCTTAATTTTTTAAGATTTTCCCGGATGGCTTAAATGGTGTTGTCAGGATAAAAAAAATTGTAAATGTAAATACACATTTCATGGCTGTAGTCTTCCTGGGAGTGGCTCATTTGACTATTTTCAAAATGTATAAGAAATTAAATTAATTGGCTGCGACATTTTGCGTTTTGCTATACAAAATTATGGGGATTTTTTTTTTCAAAACTTGAAACAGTTTAAACTATTTTTTTTTATTAGAGTTTGAATACTCAGTTTCTATTATTAGCTAAGTCATTTAATGCGCCAAAGTTACTGACCTGTAATTGAAGAAATTACGAAAGCATATTTTCTCCCTCTCTCACTTCTTTTTCTCTATTTCAATTACTAACTTTCAAAATCAAGAGAATCTTCGCTAAATAATCTGTTCAAGATTTTCTAAGCAGGCTTTTCGTAGAGCCTTAGCGAACTCAATCTAGATTTTGAAACGTAATTTTGTGTGTCAAGCGTCTTCTACGGCTTTGAATTTCTAAGACGCTGGCAAGTTACGCCCTAAGGAATATACAGAGGATTTCCCGCATGACAGAAGAAAGTCAGAGAAAGTAAATGGGACTGTAGAATGAAACTTGAAGTTAAAATATACAGAGCGATTCTTAACGTCTTTTAGAAATCATTTCACACAATTTTACACCTTGCAGCAAAATCAAACCAAAAACAAAATAGTGCCCGTTAAAGCTGAATTTGACACTAGAGCCCTAAATTACGGTAGAATAAATATCAAACGGCTTTTGAATTACGATTTGTTACGATGAATTGCATTCCATTTTTCCGAAATTTTTTGCGTAATGTACAAAGCATTTCTTGTACTCAGCACAAGAAGAAAGAGTCACCGCAGAATAAAACAGTATGTTAAAATCTAAAAATCTTCAATTAAGTTGGCGGTGGTGGCCTAGTGGTTGGAGCTTCAATCTCTCTTCACTAGCCATCATGAGAACGGGGGTTCAAATCC
>JAQFYP010000657.1:0-20854 GCA_034694865.1 Bilobella braunerae | reverse complement strand
AATGGGTGGAGCACAGCACATTACTTTAAATTTACAAACTTTGATACTAGAACAAGCTCAATTTAATTTATTGTTGGTTTATTTGCGTTAAAAGAATTTAAATACCTTAACTAACTTTTAATCTCATTAAAATTAAAGTTAATTTAAATTGTTTGTTCGCTAAGTTAAAACCCCAATTCACAGCCACTTAAAACAAATTATTTGCTAGCGCAAACAAAAAATAGCCTAAGATAGGTACTTGATTGGTAGATTTAAGACTTGTTGGGGAGAAACCGCAAATTAATTAAAATTCTTAAACACTTAAACTGATCATTTAATTATTTATTAGTTAATTAGTCAATTAGTCAATCAACGTATGGTTTGTTAAGTATTAATTAACCTCAAATGACTTAATTACTTTATCTAATTGCTACTTAATTTTGTTAATTGAGCATCGAGTTGCCATCCAAATCTTTTAAAATAAAAAAAATTCAAATTAAACAAAAAATAGCTGTCTAACATTCAGACATTTTTCAATTACAAATTAGATAAATTTCAGATGTCTTTTGTTTAAAGAGGTTTTTAAGGTGATAAATGTGTATTAATGTTGAATCCTTTACTGCAATTGTGCTTAATTAATGATGATCATTAATAAGAGTCAAATTCCAAATATTTTGCCGAAATATGCAAATTAGTTGTAAGCACTGACGACTGTATGACGAAGCGAAGGGGCCAATGAAATCTCTTCTTTTTGGAACATGAAGCGAATTGGCTAATGAAATCCCTAATTTTTTAAATAAATTACCAATGAAATGTGTTTTTTTTTGTAGAAAGCGACCAATGAAATCTCGTCTTTTAAGATAGCGACCAATGACATTTCCTCATTGAGGAATGTGACTAATGAAATTATCTCCTGGTTTTGTAATCAATATTTAAAATGGTATGTAATTAAATAAGTTAATTTTCCATTATTTTTCAGAAAACTAATACTTCTCGTCAATGTGAAAGCGATTGACTCCCTTCCGATTCCAGGAAATCAAGTGGTGGATACTCTTAACTTTCACTTTGGAGTCAATTTTTTAAAAGAAAATACGTTTTTAAAAAAGATTTAGAACAACAAATAAAAAAAAAGTAATTGAACAAAAATCATTTAATCAAAAACGAAAAGCACATAAACAATTGGAAGTTATGAAGGATTAAAACGCCATTGAAAAAAATATATGAAGTTTCCTGGTGAATTTGTCCAATGACGTTAGTTTTCGAGCGCGATTGTATGCTGATTTAAATTGTTCAGCTTGAATTAAAAAAAATCAAGTTCCAAATTTAAATTTTTTAGACATAAATCAACCAAGGAAAATGTAATGTTTAATATATTGTCGTAAAACCATTCGTATCGCCTTGTTTCAACGCTTTTGGGTAATTGGGTAAATATAAGTAAAAAGTAAAATTTGGACCAAATGTCAAATTTAGAAATTTAAACAACACTTTAAAAAAAATCAACGCATTTTAAACATGAAATTGAAACATGAATGAGTGAACATGATTTAAAAAAAAACTCGACCAGGAAAAAATGTAGAATTGCTAGTAACAATCTAAAATTTAGTCACAACATTGGGAGATAGTTTTAGATAGATGTTCACATGGCATTCAATCGAAGAATTCACTGCGTCAATTATTGTGTTTCCGCTTTTTTCAGCGACGTGAATTTTAATTTCAGCGTACAAGACCTGTTGCTGCATGCGCTGCCACCCACTTCCTCCAGCAATTCAGCGCTGATCAGCGATTCCAGCACCAAGGGTCTACCCGGGGTTTACCGCTGGCATTGACGATTTTTAGAAAAGTGAAAAATTATAACGCCATTCAAATTTTTTGAAGCATTACTCACCGACGTTAGTGTAGAACCAGATCAGAATTTCCTTTGCTATTTACGAACGGCAGCGTAGTTCTGATGCAAGTTAAATTGCAATTTTTAAAAACTAAATTTCGAAAAATTAAAATTATAAATGAATTTGTTTAAAAATTACATCAAAAAAGATAACATACATAGTTAATTTTTGAAATTTTTTAAATCTGATTAGTTGTGGTAGATATTTAATTAATTTTCGTGCAAAACATCATATTTTAAAAATGTTTTTGATCCGTTTTATTCATTCAATGTCAGAAAAAATAACATTTCTTTTTTAATTCAGGTGAGCTGAACTCTAAATTTTTATTTGAAAATGAATATTTTATTTTATAAAAATCTTTCAAAAAATTTAACCTGAATTTACTTTGCCTCAAAATTAAAAGTAATCGAAATATCGCGCGTGCTTTTTCCTTTCAGCTTCGAGTCAATTCTTAAAAACCAAACAACATTTAAAAAAATAATAAATTAACACACTTTTTTCATAAAAAAAAACTTGAAAAAAGAAAGAAAATAAAACACTAACTTTAAGTTAAAAAAAATGTATACCGCCATGCCATTCAACATTTTGGCTTTACTGATGATACGTAAAACCGTATAACTCTGTAGTTCACTAGTATTGTGGGAAGTTGAGTTGATCTCGTTTCAAATTTAAACCAATATTGAATTTAAAAAATCAAAAAATATTTCCAAATTTAAAATTTTGAAAACAAGAATTCAGATTTGATTTAGATTTTTTTTTGAGGTGAGAGTATGAGTTGTAGTATTTTCAAATTTTAGATGCCTTTAGTTTTAAGAGTTTGTATGGTCATAAATGTGTCATGATGTTAAATCCTTTACTGATAGTTGTTCAATTAATTATGATCATAATTAACTGATAATTAAAAGTCAAACCCCCAATATTTTTGCCCCAAATGTGCAAATTAATTGTAAGCACTGTCCAATGTGACACCTCTTCGTCTTCCTTTTTATATGATGAAGGGAATTTGCCAATGAAATCTCTTCTTTTTAAACTCATGGAAAAAACTGGCCAATGAAATCCTTCATTTTTTAAGTAAATTACCAATGAAATGTGTTTCTTGTTGTAGAAAGCGACCAATGACATTTTCTCAATGAGGAATCTGACCAATGAAATTATCTCCTGGATTTGTAATTAATAGTTAAAAAAATAGTATTTAATTAAATAGGTTAATTTTCAATTACTTTTAGAAAACTCATACTTCTCGTCAATGTGAAAGCGATTCCACTCCGATTCCATTCCGATTCCAGGAAAGCAAGTGGTGAATGCTCTTAACTTTCACTTTGGAGTAAGTTTTTCCAAAAAAAAAAAACGTCTTTAAAAAAATTAGAACAACAATCCAAAAAAAATCATTGAAGAAAAATCATTTAATCAAAAACTTAACAAAAAACACATATAGAATTCGGAGTTATAAAAAATTAAAACGCCATTGAAAAAAATATATGCAGCTTCCTGATGAATTTGTCCAATGACGTTAGTTTAATTGCCCCATTGTATGCTGATTTAAATTGTTCAGCTTGAATTTACGTTAAAAAAAATCAAGTTCCAAATTTAAATTTTGAAGAAATAAATAGACCAAGAAAAATTGAAAACTGAATGGATTGTCGTAAAAGCATTCGTATCGCCTTGTTTCAACGCTTTTGAAATAGGGTAAACATAAGTAAAAAATAAAATTTGGGCCAAATGTCAAATTTAGAAATCTAAACAATACTTTTTATAAAAAAAAATCAACGCATTTTTAAACATGATTTAAAGAAAACACGCCCAGGAAAACATGATGAATTGGTAGTAACAATCTAAAATTTAGCCACAATAGTGGGAGATAGTTTTAGAACATCTTCACATGGCGCTCAATCGAAGAATTCACTACGTCTATTATTGTGTTTCAGCGTTTATCAGCGACGTGGTTTGAATATTAATTTCAGCGTACAAGACCTGTTTCTGCAAGCGCTGCCGCCCACTTCCTCCAGCAATTCAGCGCTAATGAGCGATTCCAGCACCAAGGGTCTACCCAGACGCTATTTGTATTCGGCATGGACTAGGGAGGGGTTGACCGCTGACATCGACGAGTTTTAGAAAATGTTAAAAATTCTTTAAAAAAAATAATATGGAAACTTGAATGTCCTGTTCTAAAAGTTGTTGACATTTTCAAAAGTTTTTTTTTTTTTTTTTTGATAAATCTATAAAAAAAAAACAATTCACCTCTTTCTTGAAAACAAGAAACATTCCCATTTTAAATTTAGCCTTCAACCGGTCAGACACTTTTCACTTAAAACTAGTTAAATTAAACTGAATTCAGTTTAAGTTAATTGCCGCGTACAGGCTTTTAATGTTAATTGTGCTAATTAATTACGATAAAAGTTAACCGTTAATTTAGAAATAAGCGATCAATGAAATTTCCTCATTGAGGATTGTTAACCAATCAAATCTCTCCTAGTTTAGTAATTTATAGTTGAAATGTCATTTAATTAAATACGTTAATTGACAATGACTTAGCGGATATTCAATTAGTTAGTAAGGAAAATTGAATGAATTGACAACGGGAATTCCAAATTTTATCTTGTTCAGAAGTGTTTGAACAAGTGTTTTTTGTTTAGAAAACTCATACCATTCTACAGTGTGAAAGCGATGGACTCACTTCGGATCCCATGAAAACAAGTCGCGAATGCTCTTTCCTTTGAGCTTGGAGTCAATTCTTAAAAAAAAACTTTTTTTTTTAATGTTTTAGAACAAAAATTTAAAAAAAAAATGAAAAACAATTTTGATTAAAAATTATCTTTTCATCAGAAAAACTTTAATTTAAACGCCGTTCGAAATTTCTGAAATGCTGAAGGGTGAAAATATAGAAACAAATAGCTAGTGTTTCCATGTTTTCATTCTCACAACAAAAAAAATTGAAATACGGCTTTTAAAAAATCAAAATCAAAATTCATGTTTTCAAAATTCTGAAATTGAAAATAGAAATAAAAAAATTCTTTATTAGTCTTGTTACAATTGAATTCCTCGTTGAAAAGAATTAAGATTTAAACTTGATAAAAAAAACTGATTGATATAAAAAAAAACTCAACAAATTAAAATTTTTGAAATCAAGCGGTTTAAAATTGATTGGCAAATTAAAAAAAGACACACACATTAAGGCATTACCTTAAAGCAAGGTTGCATGCAAAAGGCAAAAAAAATTGGGTAATCTTCGTCAAAATTGAATTTTAAATACTCTAATTAAAATTATTCCTCATTAAAATTAAAGTTAATTTTCATACTTATTTAGCTAATCCAGTTTTTTTTAATTGAAAATGTGTGCTTATTCACTTCCGCATTGCAAAATTAGTTAGTGAAAATCGGTGAAAAAATATTATGCAGAAGTTTAGAAGAGACGTTGTTCATAATTTATATTTATAAAGTTGTTTATTTCAATTTAACTAAACTTAACTTGACTCAACTTAAATTCACATCTGTAAAAAAAACTTTATATAAAAAAAACTTGAATAAAAATGTCGAGAGCCCATTTTCTCACGTTTCTTCAAGTTTCTTCTTCGTTTTTTTTTTTTTTTTCAAAAATAAAAATTTTCAAAACAAGTAACTGAATTCAAAATTTTCAAAATTAAGTATTAAGGTATCCAAAAGTAATTTAGCTTTGGAGGATATTTTGGAATTTGATTCTTTTTAAGGAAGAGATATATAAAAAGAATCGTTTTCAAAATTTAACTCCTCACTCCTTTCCAAAAATTGTTTTGCAGAATTCGAGTAAAAAGTTAAAATACATATAAAATGTAACTAATCTTTAAAAGTTTTTTTTAATTTTACATTTTTTTAAAACTCTTTAAATGTCTTTTTTTAAATATTGTGTAAGGATTTTACTGAAAAAACTCAAAAGTTATCGAATAAAGGTAAAACCTCAGGTATCTTCGGGCTCTTCGAGGGCAACGAATTTTTCTTAAAAACTTTCAAATGGCGCTCAACCGAAGATGAAAATACATTAATCGTGCTGCGACGCAGGACTACAAGTCTCCCCGACCTTTGACCTCAGAGGTCATATTCTCCACTTTTTAGACAATTTAAAAATTAAACAAAATTTGAAAATGGATTGTTGTTTAAAATTTCAAAATGCGTAACTCTAAATTACGAGTAAGTTTTTTTTTTTTTTTATAAATTTAATTAACAATTTAAATTTTCTCAATTCTCGTATTAAAACAAGTTCAAAACAAGAATTCCCTTTTTAAAGTTGGCGCAGCTTGAATTCGAAATAAGTTCGAAAAGTCCTCAAACAAGACAAGATCTGAGTACTTTATGCTTTAGTGTTAGGTAGTGCTGTACTTTAGTTATTTTAGTGCTTAATTTCAATCGCAATTAACTCAAGTAAAAAGTGAAACAGCATTTTTTTTTCAAAATCCTGTCTTTTTAAAACGTGTTTGAAGTAGATTTTTAGGAAAATACATACACCGCCGTCAATGCGGAAGCGATTGACTCCCCTATGATCCCAGAAGGGGACATCGCAAATGTCTTTCCATTGCGTTTGGAGTCAACTCAATTGAAAAAAATAGAACTTATTTTTTAGATTTTAGATTTGATTTAGAACAATTAAAAATGGTTTATTAAGAATTCATTTTAATCGAAAGCTTAACCAAAACAAAAACTTGTAAAATTATAACGCCATTCAAATTTTTTGAAGCATTACTCACCGACGTTAGTGTAGAACCAGATCAGAATTTCCTTTACTATTTACGGACGGCAGCGTAGTTCTGATGCAAGTTAATATGCTATTTTTAAAAACTAAATTTCGAAAAATTAAAATTATAAATGAATTTGTTTAAAAATTACATCAAAAAATTACATCAAAAAAGAATACATATTTAATTTTTGAAATTTTTGAAATCTGATTAGTTGTGGTAGATATTTAATTAATTTGTGTGCAAAACATCATATTTTTAAAATGTTTTTGATCCATTTTATTTATTCAATGTCAGAAAAAAATAACATTCCTCTTTTTAATTCAGGTGAGCTATTTTTATTTGGAAATGAATATTTTATATTATAAAAATCTTTCAAAAAATTTAAACTGAATTTAATTTGCCTCCAAATTAAAATTAATCGAAATATCGCGCGTGCTTTTTCCTTTCAGCTTCGAGTCAATTCTTAAAAACCAAACAACATTTAAAAAGAATAAATTAACACACTTTTTTCATAAAAAAAAACTTGAAAAAAGAAAGAAAATAAAACACTAACTTTAAGTTAAAAAAAATGTATACCGCCATGCCATTCATCATTTTGCCTTTACTGATGATACGTAAAACCGTATAAATCTGTAGTTCACCAGCATTGTGGAAAGTTGAGTTGATCTCGTTTCAAATTTAAAGCAATATTGAATTTGAAAAATCAAAAATATTTCCAAATTTAAAATTTTGAAAACAAGAATTCAGATTTGATTTAGATTTTTTTTTGAGCTGAGAGTGTGAGTTGTAGTATTTTGAAAAAAATTCATTCAAATTATTGTTTCATTGCTGATTAGCGTAATTGTAAAAAATAATCACAAATCTATCTTTGAAAAGTCGAGATCACCTGAAGTTTAAATTTGATTTTTAGTATAATTCGAAATTTTTAAAACAATCCAAATTTAAAAAAAATAGTTTCTAAAAATTGTTCTTTTCAAGCTTGTTTTATTATATGACGTTTAAAAAAAATGCTTTCAGGTGATTTTTGCTGGAAAAATCTCCTCTAAAGTTGGAAATGTAATTGATTTAGATAACATTTTACCCCATTTATTACTTCAAGAGCTAATTTAATTTTTTTTAATTTAAAAAAAAAAGAATTTGATATTTAAAAAAATTCCAGAATCGCTAAGGTTTTTACTCGCTTTTGACCTTTGTCCCAGAAGTGACTTATCAGCGATCAAGTGCTTTGAATTTTAATTTCAGCGTACAAGCCCTGTCGCTGCTGCCCACTTCCTCCAGAAATCGCTGATCAGCGATTTTAACCATTTCAAGCGCCATGAGCCCATACTGGGGCTGGACCAGAGAGGAGGGGTTTTGCAATTTGACCTCTGACATTGACGGTTTTTAGAAAATTGAAAATCATAAAACATTTGAAAATGGATTGCCTTGTTTTAAATTTAAGCTTATTTCTAAATTAAAGCAAAAAGCAAAACCAAATTTTAAATTTTAGAAAATCATTTTAGACGACTAAAATTTTTTCAATTCTTGTTTTAAAACATGATCAGAGCAAAAATTATTTCTGTTTAGTTCTAAACCATTCACACAGTTTTGAATTGATAATCAGGTCAATTTAAAAGAAAGAGTTTTTCTGCGAGTTCACGTGCTGTTAGATGTGCTAAGTATATAATTTTAATTACAATTAACTGCTAATTAACTTTAATTGCAATTAACTGCAAACTAAAAGCACGTATATGTACATTTTCAAATATGCAAATTGATTGTAAGTTACGCTAAACGCTATGATCAATGCGCAACCTCTCCTTTTTGTTTTAAATTATTTATATACATTCGTCGTTAAATGTTACTTAAATTTATTAACTAAAGTTTATTGAGTTGTACTTTAGCTGGGGTACAATTGAAGTGGATTAATTATTTTTATTATTAAATATTATTAGTTAATTGCATTTTATTTATAGTTAATTACCTGTAAATTATTGTTATTTGCTAACCATTTTACGTTTTCCAGCTATTTGTGGAATGGGTTCATTTTACTCCAACCCTCTCGTATGCTTTTGGATTTGTTCAAAATCAAAATAGAAAACCTAGAACAATATTGTACTGAAATGTTTAGAAATTGACCATAACAATTTGAACAAAATAACATTCGGCAGACTAGAACTTCCTTCATTTTCAAAAAAAAAATTGAAAAATTTTCACATTTTTCAAAGAATTCGTTTAAAAACTACCTCTACTTGACCTTTGACATGTCAACGTGTTTTTCAGCAACGTGATATTCAATTTTAACTTCAAGGTTTCAAAATTAAACAAAAAGTTGAATTTAAACGCCGTTCAAATTTTATGTTGTATTGTTGATGGGAAAAACAAGCACAAATAGATTGGTTGAGATTATTTTTTTTTGATTTTACAATTTAATGTAATTTGAATTTTAAAATAAAAATTTTTTTTTTTAAAACAGAAAACACAGATTTTTTTTCTGATATTCTAGATCAATTCGGTTCGGAAATAGATTTTTTGAGGTTTTAGAATATGAAGCTTTTCTGGATTTGCTGCTGCCTTCTGCGTCATTTTTTATCGCAAGCTTCTGTGGAATCTTGCAATGCGACTCTCTGGAAAGAGCGCATCTACTTTGAAGCGGTGATGAGCCTCCGTACATCCTCAAGGCCATTGACCTCGAGTTGACCTACCTCGAATCCCCTGACCTCACGGACCACCGAGCACACTCCATTGTGGCCAAGGCCAATGACCTCTGTGACCTTGACATCAACGCCCAGCAGAACCTCCAGTTCGCCTGCTCACGGGTTCCCGAGTCCGAGGACCCGCATCTGGTGACCTGTAAATGCTCCACCCTCTGGCAGCGCCACGTGATCCGAGACTTTGACCCGAGGTCAAGGTAGAGACCTGCTACGCTGCACCGAGGGTGAGCAAGTGTCGCAAGTCGCCGTCCCTCCTGTGTCACTTTCGCGGTTGGCTCAACTGCTTCCCGGGGGCGGAGTGTCTGGAAGACGCGTTGGAAAAGAGGCTCACGATTGGTGGAGGGGTCGACTACGACTGCGCTTACGGATTCTGCAGGTGCAGGGACACAGATGACGTGGAGTGCGCCGAGGCCGAGGAGAAGTTTGCGCCGAAGGCGAAGAGCAGAGGTCACGGGGTCGTTGACCTCAAGTTTATCACAATGTCAAAGGTAATATTTACCGTCTGCGTCATGTTGCGTCATGGAAAATGAAAAATACGACAATTCTGGAGAGGAAAAATCGTTTTTGAATTTGTATTACTACAACAAATATTGTGTACAAACAAGTAAAAAAATTTTGTGCCAAAATGGACAAACTATTTTTAAAGGACTTTTTTTTAAACAAGATTTTCAAAAAAACAATTAAAAAACCTTTTAAAACTAGATTTTCAAAAAATATCTAAGACAGAAAAATGTTTTTAGTTGAAATTCACAGCTAAACAAGCTAAACAATTTCTACATGAGCACCAGATTTTGCACTACAGAATATGTTCAAATGGCGTTGAATCAAAAAATTTACTGCGTCAATTCCGGCAATTGCGTTACAAATAATATTGTTGCGTTATATAAGAGCGGCGACAAACATCACTGTAACAACCTTGATTAAATGTTCTCAATTTTGTTTTCAAACACAGTTCAAAACTAGAATAATTATTTCTGTTTTAAAATGTCGTAGCTTACACCCATTCACACATTTCTCATTTCAAAATAACTCCATTTTCAATGTTTTCAGTTGAGATTCTCTTTGACCTCTTGCTTTTCAGCGTTTTTCAGTGACGTGCTTTTAATTTTAACTTCAGCGTCTTGTCTTGCCTTGTCTTATATGATTGCATGCGCTGCTGCCAACTTTCTCTGCCGCTCCAACAATTAAGCACAAATCAGCGATTTCAGGACCATCCGGACGCTATTTTTAATTTTTAGTCGCTGGGATGGACCAGGGAGGAGGGGCAATGCAAGTGACCTCCGAAATTGACGATTTTTAAATTAAAATAAAGTTAATGTACAAAAAGTGCAAACACACAAATTTAAAATGAATTAGTTTTGTTTGAAATTTCAAAAAAAATTCTAAGCTGTTTTTAGATTGAATGATTGTTTTAACTTTAAGTGACGATTGAAATTTTCCGAATTCTTGTTTTAAAACAAGTTTATAACAAGAAAGGATTCCTCACCCACTCACACATTTATCAATTCAAAATAAGTCATTTTTAAATCCTTCAGTTGGGCAATGCTCAATCAAGCTATGGGAGTTAAGTCTTTTTGCTAATTGTGCTATTTAATTTTAATCGCAATTAACTGTTAATTAAAAGTTAAACTGCACATTTCCCCTCAAATAGGCAAATTAAACTGCAGCTTATGAGCGACACTACGACAAATGAAACCACTACATTTTTACTAATTACAAACAATACTGACCAATGAATTTGTTTTCTATTGACATTTTCTAAACACATTTGAACAAAAATTATCCCGGCCTCGGCTTTTGTTCTTTACGGAACGAAAAATTAAAATACGATTTAGAAAAAAAAGTAACTGAGAAATAATTTTGATAAAAACTTAACTAAAATAAAACAAGAATTTGTGCGATATTGAGAAATTGTAACGCCATTCAAATTTTTCGTTCAAATGCGGATACGCGTAAAACTAGAAAGCAGATGAAAGGGTGCTAACATGGGACCTACTTGACCTGTAAGTCGAGTACAGGCATATGGGACATTCAGGGTGTTAAACTAGATAGTTTTAATAAGTTTTTTAAGAAAAATTGTCTGCCTAACTCACAAATAGATTTCCTGTGATTTTTCAAAATTTCGATTTTTGGAAGATTTTCGAAGGGGGGACCATTGGAAACTGTGAAATTCCCATGTAATTTCTCATTAACGATTTGAAAAAAACTGATTTTCAGGCAAATTTAGAATCACAATATTACAGAAGAGCATTATTATTATAACTAGCATAACAAGCCCGTCCTAAGACAGGTTAAATGATGACTACTTGCTTATTCTCACTCATATTTGGGTAGGCACAATATTGTACAATTTTTTCAGGTCAGGACAATAAAGTAAGGCTTGGAATGGGTTTTAATAAAGATAATGTTACATCGTTATAAATATGCCAATATAAATAATATTATAATTATACGGAATAATGTATATTGTAGTATGTGACAGAACAAAAATTAAACGTATTTTGATTATTGGAATAAATATATTTACAATGGTAATGGAAACATCTTGTGTATAAGAATCTTGTGCGTGCGATCGTAATTCTACAAACACACGACTTTGCTAATGCAAGACTGAAAATATATTAAAGAAACAGCGAATCGTGAATTGTTGTAATTGTGATTCCAAATGTGCGTGAAAATCAGTTTTGGCAAATCGATAATGGGAATTACATGGGAATTTCACAGTTTCCAATGGGCCCCCCTATGAAAATCATCAAAAAATTGAAATTCTAAAAAATCGCGAGAAATTTAATTATGAGTTAGGCAGACAATTTTTTCTAAAAAACTTATTAAAACTATCTAGTTTAACACCCTGAATGACCCATATGCCTGTACTCGACTTACAGCTCAAGTAGGTCCCATGTAAGTTGTGCAATATATAAATTGAAAGCAAAATTCAATTTCAAAATCAATTTCTTTAAAAATTTTGAAAAATATAAAAACATTTTATTTTTTATTTTTTGAAAACCGATTTCACTTGCAAATTGAGTTGATTGTCGAAATGTGAAAGATCGATTTTGAAGCACTTCGTCTCGGAAAGAAAGTAGTTTTTGAGGTTGCAGGTGAGATGAAATAAAGCTTAAAATTTGAAGAATTTGAATTTAAAAAAAATAATTTTGAAGAAAAAATAATTGATTACTGTAACGCAAAACATTGTGTATGTTTTTCTTTTCAACAAGTTTAGTCCTTGCTACGCAGTTTAAAAAGATAGTTTTTGAAAAAACAACTGAGCTAAAATAAAATTTCAAATTTGACCTTTGCCTGCTGGAATCGTTGATTCCTAATTAAATTTACCTGCAATCGCTGAACCCTAGTCAACTTTAACTGCAATCGCTACATTACATTTAATTACATTACAATTAACATTACAATTAATTGTAATTGTAATTAATTGAGTCTGAGGTGGAATGAGTAAGAGACGCTGTATCCCATTTAAACTTAAATACCTTTTTACCTGTTCATTTCATTAGGCAATTAGTCACTTAATCAATTTATTCATGGTTTGGTAAGTATTAATTAATACTTACATTTCGTCCAATGAGCCTTCGTGTTTCCGTTCAAACAAAAATAATTCTCAAAAATTAAAACAAAATGAGACTCAGGTTTAATTTAGAAAATTGTATGGGTTCGCCATAAATCAAATAAATAAATAATTCATTTAGAAAATGAACATAATTTTTAGAACTAAATGAACATGACCTTTTCGGTTTTTCAAAATCGAATCTTCTTTGCACACGTTCACGGTTTTCACCATTAACATAATTTATGCCCTGAAGTGACCTCTCCAAAGCTTGACCTTTTGACCTTGCGCCGGGACACAGAGGAGGTCATGTCACGGTTGGTCCATCTCTGCCGTCAAGGTGCTCACATGACCTTTGACCTGATTTTCCAGTGTTGCCTTTGGCATTTAAATTCAGCGTACAAGCCCTGTTCCTGCATGCGCTACCGCCCACTTCCCCTTCCGCGTGCACAATTGAGCGCTGATCAGCGATTAAAGCCCTTCCCAACGCCAAGGGCCCATCCGGACGCCATTTTATGTCACTGGAGGTGGACCAGAGAGGAGGGACCCTGCAAGTTGGCCTCTGACATTGACGATTTTTAAAATTTAAAAAAGTTATTATTTTTAGAAAAAGTCTGAGCACAACATTTTTAAATGAATTGTCTTCGTTTCAAATCGTTTCAAAATGAGTAGTTCCAAAATACTATTTTGGGATTGAATGGTTGTTTTAAATTGAATTAGCGATTAAAATTTTCTCAGTGTTGTTTAAAAACAAGTTCATAACAAGAAATTATTCCTGTTTTAAAATTGTGCGTAGCTTACACCCATTCACACATTTCTCATTTCAAAATAAGTCACTTTGTAAAATCCTCAGTTGGATTTGCCTCAATCAATTTTAATCGCAATTAACTGTTAATTAAAGTTAAACTGCACCATTTCCCCCAAATAGACAAATTAAAACTGCAATTTAATCCAAACACCGATCAATGCGAAATCTCTTCCTTTTGTCCCATAAACTACCAACCAATGAAATCACTACATTTTGCAAACGATCAATGAAATCTCTCGATTTTTGACTATTTTCAAAAAAAAACTGACGAATGAAATCTTCTTCTTTTGACTCATGAGTCATGACGCACGGACAAACAAAGATCATTGTTCAAACAATTGAATTAAATTATGAATTAAATCTCTCTTTGTAAATTATTCCTTCGTAGTTAAAATGTTATTTAATTAAAAAGTTAATTGCCAATGATTTAGCGGATGTTTGATTAGTTGGTGGAGAAATAGAATCAGTTGACTGCGGAATCTGTCGCTTGCTGAAAAAGGAGTTGACTGAAAAGCAATAGGTTCAAGAGTTCAAATCATGTTCAAATATGTTTGAACAAGATTTTTTTTTCGAAAACTCATATCGTGCTTCTCGACCATTTGAAAGCGATTGACTCCCTTCGGATCCCAGGAAAACAAGTCGCGAATGCTGTTCCCCTTCCGGTTGGAGTTACAACAGTTAATTCTTAAAAAAAAACAATTTTTTAAGATTTAGACCAACAATGTAAAAAAAATTTCGATGATTTTTTTTTATTTCCCGAAAATTGAATTGAATTTTTGAATTGAAAACTGTAAACCATTTAAATTTTCGTTTTATAGCCGTTTGACAAAATTTTAAGAAAAAGATTAATCTTTTTGGGTAGTTTTGGTTGAAATTAATTTTTAAATACTCTAATTGAATTATTTCTTGTAATTTGTAGTAAATTAAATCTTTTAAGTCGAAATTAAAAAAAATTTTAACTCAGAACTTAACAAACTCCTTTTTTAAATTTTTAAAGGTCAATTCATTTTTGTGACGGCTCCTAGATGCTCTCGATATTCGACATGAGATTGAGATTGAGAGGTGGCGAAGTTTGTCAGGTAATTAAAAAAAATTAATTAGCAATTATGTAAAGTACTTAAGTCAATTAAGGTAATTAAAGCTAATTAAATTAAGGTAATGGTGTAAACCTTGAAAGTGTCCAAAGCAGATTAGCTTTTGAAATTCCGAAAAGTCGTTCTGTTCAAATAGTTCTAAAAATTCTGTTAATTTTCTAAATTCAACTGAATTTATTTTTGTTTTATTTTTTAAAATTATAAATATTCTTGTTTGAACAGAAGCGTACAAGAGTGTAATTGCACAAAAGCTATGATATTGTTAATTAATTACTTTACTAACCATAAGTTGATTGACTAATAAATGACTAATAACTAAATGAACAGTTTAAACAGGCGTTTAAATAATTTTTGTTACTTAAACAACTAAAGGCGAGGCATGGGATTTTCTAAAAAATTGGTTCAAACGTATTTGAACAAATGTCTATAGAACAAAAAGTCATTCTCCTTTGAAAGTAATTTAAATGTAGTGATTTCATTTGTCGTAAACGGAAAAGGCTTCGCTGTGATCAGTATTTAGAGGAAATTGCAGTTTAATTTGCATATTTGAAGGGAAATGTGCAGTTGAATTTTTAATTAACAGTTAATTGAGATTCAACCTCAACTAAACACAATTTAAAAATTTTTTAGCTTATTTTGAATTGAGAAATATGTAAATGGGTGAGAGCTACGACAATTTTAAAACTTATTTTAAAATTTATTGTTGTAAGCTTGTTTTAAAACAAGAATCTTTAATTAAATTTAAAACAATCTATAAACCCTTTAGAAATATTTTGAAATGTCCAACAAAGCCATTCCTTTTGAATGTTGTGTTTGAACTTTTTCTAAGTGTATTAACTTTTTAAAAGTTAAAAAGTTAAACTAAGTGAAATTAAAAAATTTAAGAATTTTGTGTTTGCACTTTTTCAAAAAAGGTTAACTTTTTTTTTAATTTAAAAATCGTCGATGTCGGAGGTCAAATTGCATAGTCCCTTCCTCCCTGGTCCACCCCAGTGACTAAAAATAGCGTCAGGAAGGGTCTTTGGCGTTGGAAACGGCTGGAATCGCTGATCAGCGCTACACTGTTCATGCGGCGGAGTGCAGCCGGCAGCAGTGCATGCAGCAACAGGGCTTGTACGCTGAAACTAAAGCATGTCGCGGAAAAACGCCGAAAAATCAAGGTCAAACAGCAGGTGGGATACCCTTGACGGCAGAGGCGAATCAAAGGTGACATGACCTCCAACTTTTGGCCTTTTTGACCTTTTGACCGTTTGACCGGAATTGACGCTTTGTATTCTTCGACTGAACGCCGTTTAAACATGTTCAGTAAAAATCTCACGCTCGTTAGTTCAAAGTACAGTGTTCCTGTCCTAGGGGTTTTGTTTTAAAATATAGTATTGTTCAAAAATGGTTTCTTTTTAGATTTCTAAAAAAAAGTTTTTGAATGATCTTGAACAGAATTCAAAATTATGATGCACAATGGTTGAATTTAAAAAAGAAATAGCGTGATTTTTTTTAAAAATCCCAGTTTACGTCTCTAGGAACTGCATTAGCTTGAACCGGGATGGGACAGAAAGCAAGCGAGCTAGCTACTTTTTTTTAATTTGAAGTTTTAGAAAATGAAGACTTTTTTTTAAAAAAAGCTCTTTTTTATTTTTTCATTTTAGAAAATGAATTCGGTTCGTAAATAGATTTTTGAGGTTTTAGAACATGAAGCTTTTCTGGATTTGTTGCTGCCTTCTGCGTCATTTTTTGTAGCAAGCTTCTCCGGAATCCTGCAATGCGACTCTCTGGAAAGAGCGCGTCGAGCCCCTGCATCGTATCTACTTTGAAGCGGTGATGAGCCTCCCGTACATTCTCAAGGCCATTGACCTCGAGTTGACCTACCTCGAATCCCCTGACCCCGATGACCCCTCACGGACCATCGAGCAGCTCCTTGTGGCCAAGGCCAATGACCTCTGTGACCTTGACATCAATGCCCAGCAGAACCTCCAGTTCGCCTGTTCTCCGGTACCCGAGTCCGAGGACCCGCATCTGGGGACCTGCAAGTGCTCCACCCTCTGGCAGCGTCACGTGATCCGAGACTTTGACCCGAGGTCAAAGGTCGAGACCTGCTACGCCGCTCCGGGGGTGAGCAAGTGTCGCAAGTCGCCGTCCCTCCTGCGTCACTTTCGTGGTTGGCTCAACTGCTTCCCGGGGGCGGAGTGTGTGGAAGACGCGTTGGAAAAGAGGCTCACGATTGGTGGAGAGGTCGACTACGACTACGCCTACGGATTCTGCAGATGCAGGGACGCAGAGAACGTGGAGTGCGCTGAGGCAGAGGAAAAGTTTGCGCCAAAGGCGAAGAGCAGAGGTCATGGGGTCGTTGACCTCTTGTTTATGTCAATGTCAAAGGTCATATTTACCGTCTTTATGTTGGTCATTATGGCTTTATGTTGCGTCATGGAAAATGAAAACAGCGTCGATTCTGGAGAGGAAAAATCATTTTTCGAATTTTTATTTATGTTACAAAAAATGTGTAGAAAATAATGAAATAATAATGAATAAAATGAAATTTTGTGCAAAAATTAATTCGACAAATTCTTTTAAAAATGCATTCTTTCAACAAGATGTCATAAAATTATTTTTATTTTTATAAATTTTATTTTTATCATAAAGGTATTTTTAAACAAGATTTTAAAAATCTCTAAAGGAGAAGAGAAAATGGAATTTTCAAGGGAAAACTAAACATTTGTTACATGAGCACGAGATTTTTTCAGAATATGTTCAAATGGCGTTCAATCCAAAAATGCACTGCGTCAATTCGGCCATTACGTTGCGGCGCAGTGTCGACGACAATTGACGTCAGAGGTCACGTGTTCGCCGCAGCTGCTGCGCAGCCTCCATTCCTGCATTCAGAACATGGACGGCGCACGACTCCGCCAATCCCAAATCCTCTGTCACCTCCAGAACAACGTCACTCAAAATGCAAACGCTTTTGCGCAGTCGATGCCTCGAAATGGCTTGGATTGCGATGAGTCCCCGGAAGTGACCTCTCCGAAACTTGACCTTTTGACCTTGCGCCGGGACACCGAAGAGGTCATGTCACCGATGGTTCACCTGTGTCGCCAAGGTTGTCCACCAGCTCTTTGACCTTTGACCTTGATGTGATAGCGACCTTTTTCAGCGATACAATTTCAATTTCTATTTCAGCTTACAAGCCCTGTTGTTGCATGCGCTGCCCACTTCCTCCGCCGCTACAACAATTCAGCGCTCATCAGCGATTTCAGCGTTTTCCATCGCCAAGGGCTCACTCGGACGTCATTTTTAGTCGCCGGGGCTGGACCAGGGAGGAGTGGCCATGCAAGTTGACCTCTGACATCGACGATTTTGAAATTTTAAAAAAGTGCAAACACAAAATTCCAAAAGGAATCTATCTTGTTGAAATTTCAAAAAAACGTTGTTCTAAACTGTTTTAAGATTGAATAATTGTTTTAAATTTAATTATCGATTAAAATATTCTCAATTTTGTTTTCAAACAAGTTTAAAACAATACTAATTATTCCTTTTTTAAAATTGTCATAGCTTACGCCCATTCGCACAATTTCTCAATTCAAATTGTGTTCAAATTTTTAATCTCTTAGTTGAGCATTGCAGTTTATCAGCCTTCTAGTGATGGCGCTAATTAATTTTAATCGCAGTTAAATAATTACCGGTTAAACTGCACAATTTCTCCCAAATATGCAAATTAAGCTGCAGTTTCATCCATTCGAAACCTCCTCCTTTTAATGAATTGCCGCCCAATGAAATCACTACATTTTTGCCAACGACCAATGAGATCACTACATTTTGCCAACGACCAATGAAATCACTACATTTTGCCAACGACCAATGAAATCACTATTTTAACTAATTTCAAAGGAAACTGACCAATAAAATTTTCTTGTTTTGTTTCATGAGTCTTGACGTATAATCTCTTAAACGACTTTAGTTTGGTTAAACAAAACCCCTTATTCAAACATGTTTGAACAAGAGTTTCAGAAAAGCGCAAGCATCGACAGTGTGGAAGCGATTGTTACCTGATAATAATGACAAGGATTTAAAAAAAGTAATTGAAAAATAATTTTGATCAAAAACTTAACCAAAATAAAATGAAGAAATTTTGCGTTGAGGAACTATAACGCAATTCAAGACTTTCGCTGTATTAGTGATAGGCGTAAATTTTGAAAATAGATGATAGAGCTAGAAGTTCAATTATTTCAAATTTAATTATTTTGATTGGGAAATTTGAAATAATTTGAATTTGTTTAAACATTTCAAAAAATTGTTGAATTTTTAAAAAAAGTTTGAAACGAAATGGCTTGGTTGATGATGAGGCCCCCGAAGTGACCTCTCCCAAACTTGACCTTTTGACCTTGCGCCTGGACACAGAGGTCATGTCACCGTTGGTTCATCTTTGCCGCCAAGGTGGTCACATGTTCTTTGACCTTTGACCCTGGTTTTTGAGCACTACAATTTGCAGCATTACAATTAATTGGAATAATAGCTCCACTCCATGTAGGAATGGGCGGAGCTTAGCACATTACTTTAAGTTTACAAACTTTGATACAAGAACAAACTGAATTTAATTTGTTTTTGGTCATTTGCGTTAAGGAAATTAAGATAACTTGACTAACTCTTAATCTCATTAAAATTTAAGTTAATTTAAATTGGTAGTTTGCATAAGTTAAAAACATTGTTTCAAATTGAAATTTTTTTTATCCTAATTCACCGGCAACTAAAGCAAATTATGTACTAGGTCAAACAAAAATTATCGTAAAATAGGTTAGAATCGGGAAGACTCGCTTATTGTTGGAGCGAAATGAGCCATCATGTACAATTACTGAACACTTAAACTCTTCATTTAATTATTTATTAGTAAAGGTAAAGGAGCGTTATTTGACATTCCCGCAGGGCGGATGGTCAACATGAAAGGAAGGGTAGGGATGTGGTAGGGATAAGGACTCATTAGCATAGAAGTTGTTATCGAGCGGGCACAACAAACTATCCGTAACATTCCGCTGTTTTACGGGCCTAGTCCACAAAGGAAGGAGGTAATTCCTTTAAGGGAAAAACCAACAGCAAGAACTTTTGTGTGGCTGATCGGGGGATTTGAACTCCCGCTCTCATGCTTCTCACCTTAATTGACTTGAACACTGTACCTAATTGCTAATTAATTTCGTTAATTACCGTTAAATCGTCATATCTTTGATGTCAACTTTCGAGGGCATCGATTTGCAGTCCGTAACTTCAACTCTTCGACTTTTCAGACGCCAATGTCACAATTTTGAAAAAATCAAATTCTTCAAATTCTAAACTTTACAACGATTTTTAGAAAACATTAATATTCAACGCAAAAATTGGAAGTTAATTGAATGGAATCCTTTAAAAACCCCGGAACTACAAAAATCAACAAACGAATATTTTCCCTAGGATACGTTTTAATTTTCCGAAAATTTCTAAATCTCGGAATTGAAGGAATTTCTGCAGCGCATGACATTATAAAGTTTTGGGTTGAGTTGTGTGGTTTAAATTTTTCTACAAATTTAGGTAGAATCCCCTATATATTGGCATCAAATATTCAGACATTCCATGCAGATCGATTTGTTTTTCCTGAGAAATTGGCAATGGATTTTGATACTTCCGAAGTAGATTGTAGTGGGGTCCACTAGTGACAAATCTTGGGTCTGCAGTGTTCGTCCCACGTCGTGTCTGGTTCGTGACTAATTTTCAGGAAAGGTCTCGGAAGGTCAAGAGTTGGGTTAAAGGTAAACAAAAGGTCTCGAAAGGTCAAGACTTGGGTTAAAGGTCAGAGGGTCAAAAAAGGTCTCCTATGGTCGAAGAATTGTTTGAAGGTCAGAAAAGGTCTCGGAAGGTCAAGAGTTGGGTTAAAGGTCAAAGGGTCAAAAAAGGTCTCCTATGGTCGAAGGATTGTTTGAAGGTCAGAAAAGGTCTCGGAAGGTCAAGAGTTGGCTTAAGGGTCAGAAGGTCAAAAATGGTCTCCGATGGTCAAAGTTATGAGTGAAAGTCAGAAGGTCAAAAATTGTTGAGTTATACATCATGCACTTCATACCGAAGTAAAGTAGCCTCTTTCCAGTACAACTCGAAACATGCAGACTATGGACCAATTAC